>JADBJO010009200.1:0-10000 GCA_016801955.1 Conus betulinus
TCGAGTGAGGAGGTTGACTGAGAGTCTGTGCTACACTTGTTGAAAACCTTCAATCAACCAAATGGACTATGTTACAAGCAGAACTTGCTATAGTAAACATTGTGAGTTAGAGCAGTATAGGTTTAGACACTTTTGCAAAGCTTATGGTATAGGAGGGGCGAAGAAATCAGAGCAGGGGGGGGGGGTGGAGGGGGCTTGGTCCAAGAGGGAGGGGGGAGCGAGGGTGTTGGGGTTGAAGTTTTAAAAAATAATCGACCCGATGTGAACATTTAGTGTGAAGACGAGTGACTGGGGTTGAGATCCACAGTTGTCTTGGAGTGAATTGACATGTACCTATATTGTCTGGTCCCAGGGCGCCTTTGGATTGGATATTTAGGGAGGGTCTGATTGTGAAACATTTGAGAGTCATTTGGTTTTAGTCTTCTATAAGTGATGCGGTCAGGCTTCGTAGTCTTTGCTTGATTCCGGTCTTGTGTGTAATATATCACTCCAATGCATCATTGAGCTGATCATTGAGCCTCAAACTACAGAGTAAAATTCGTAGGTGTAGTCCCTTGCGAATTGTTGTTGCGTGAGGTGTCTGTGATACGGCGTCAATGCTGCGGGGGTGGGATTTGGTATTGGGGAGGGGACCAGGGTTTAATGGTTTAGTAGGGACCTTTCCGGATGGGGGGCGTTTGCATGAGTTACGTCGTGCACTGGGGGGAACTGCAGGAGTCAACCGTTGTTTGTTGGTGGGGGGGTGGGGGACTTGGGGGTTGGGGGCTGAGCGTATTTCCTTCTCATGGTTTTAGTTTGGACTTTCTTACGTTTCTATTGTGTGTGTTCTCTGTGTTGAAAGGGCCAATTTTTGTGTAGTTTACGTGGGGTTAACGACTGAGTATGTTGTATGGGGATGTTGTGCGGTGCAGGCAGTTAAGTGGGCCGAGGGTGGTCGGTGATCCGGGGAGTGGAGAGAAGGTTTTGTTATTAGGGAAATTTTGGATATTTGTTGATAGGAATGATAAACTCTTTACAAAACATAATATGGGGGAATTCTGATATAGACATCTTTGCTTCTCGATATGGGGGTGGTGACAAGATTCAAAGAAATGTCCCAATCATTAAGGTCAAACATCCTTTTACTTCCAAAATACTACGCCAGCGCCCATGACCTTAAAAACCTTCTTACTTTATGATGGGTTTCTGTCTGGAATGGTTTCGGTCTGGGGTTACGCTGGGGTAGTGGGGACTGGGGTGGGCGGGGGCTGGGAGGGACTCATGGGGGGGGATCGGGATTTGTCCGATAGGGTTTATGGTTTCAGATTTTGTACGGCGTTATTGATGTTGCCATAACAAAGAGTCGGCATTTGTGGTTGTGTTAGCGGGTAAAAGCACAGTTAATATATTTGTTTAAAAAGGTGAAAGGGATGAGTCAATCTTCTTGTTTACAGTTATTAAATCACCAAGAATAAATTGGAGTTGCATCAGCAGAGATAGACTGAAGAGAAATTGCACAGTATCACAACATTGGCAGCGGCACATGTGCAAGCGGTACACAGTTGTGGTCCCCGTGACCTTTGCGGCCTTATTGGAACAAATGAGTCTGAAACTGGTCTGTAGGTTTTTACTTTCTCCGAATCTGAAGGATCTGAGATTGGAATGTATGTGACATGTTTTATAAGCTTGTTTGATGTGTGCGTTGTACTTTCAATCTTGATCATTATTTACACTTTATGCGTGGCCCTTGCAAAAGAAAAAGAATTTCACACACACACACACACACACACACACACACACACACACACACAACACACACGAACACACACACACACACACACACACAACACACACACACGCACAAACACACACACACAAACGCGCGCGCACGCACAGACTCATATATATATATATATATATATATATATATATATATATATATATATATATATATATATATATTCAAGAATTACTACTAAAATGCCTAATAAAAACTCTCAAAGTACTCAACCCCTTGGGGAGCAACATCTGTTAAAAAAAGGATGGTAAAAGGAAGTTTTAAAATCTTTTTAAAAGATTTTAAAACTTCCTTTTACCATCCTATTTTTAACAGATATATATATATATATATATATATATATATATATATATATATATATATATATATATATATATATATGATGCTGAACAATTACGTATGGGGGAAAAACAAGTACAGGCTACAATTCTTCAGTCATTATAGTAATGACTTGGCAAAGATTTGAACTTTAAAGAAAAATGAAGATGAAGAAATGGGGGAAATATATTATAAATAATGCGAAAAATCCTTCACTAGCTGCCTGAGAGAACCAGCGAAGGCAGATCTATTTGTATTGCCTGCTCCTAGGCCTTTCGTTTGCTGGATCAGACATCTCATCAAAGAGACACGGCTGATTGTGTCTGCGCTCCTGGTGTCAAATAGAGACTCCCCACAGTCCATAATTCTGTGGTGTTCTCACCACCAAAGGTTCAAAAAAGAATCCAATAGCACCCCCAAAGCAGCCAGCGAAGGATAGTAAATGGAATAAAACAAAAGTGTGGAGAGGAAAAAAAGTTGCTGAAAAAGTAAAAAGCATTATGCAAACGGTATAAAATGTAAGGGACAATCTTTGAACCTATGCTTGAGGATCCATTTAAGGATGCAAACACACACACACACACACACACACACACACACACACACCACACACGCACGCACGCACGCACGCACGCACACACACACACACACACACACAACACCCACACACACACACACACACATATGATGTCCCTGATGGTCTGACTCAGCGGAACGAAAGGCTCCTAGGAGGAGCAAGCAATCACAAATAGGAAAAGGGGGGGGGAGCCTTTGAGAGAGATTACAATGGAACACCTTTGAGAGAGATTACAATGGTGTTATATATATATATAAACTTTCCTTTTAACCCCCTTTTACCATACTATTTTATACACACACACACACACACATATATATATATATATATACATACACATATGTCTCCCTGATGAGTCCGATTGAGCAGACGAAAGGCCTAGGAACATGCAATACAAATAGGATGCGCATTTGAGAGAGATTACAATGGTTCCCTCAGGCAGCTAGTGAAGGGTTTCTCATATTTATAATATATCCTCCCCATTTTCTTCATTTTTTTTTCTTTCTCTACAAGTTCAAATCTTTGCCAAGTCATTACTATAATGATAAGAATTGTTAGCCTGCACTTGTTTTCCCCCACCACTTGATTGTTCAGCATTATATTGTTTGGTCAATCAGTGGGAGATTGCATCTCTTATGAGATCAAAGTAAAGGTGGTTTTGCACAATTCTTAGTCACTGACAATGCTTGGGTTATTGAACAGCAGAGCTGACCACTCAGAGTGTTCCATATCTTTTGATCTCCCTTGCGTCCCTCAATGGATCCTTAAGCATAGGCTCAAAGATCGTCCCCTACATTTTATACTGTTTGCATAATGCTTTTAGTTTTTCAGCAACTTTTTTCCCTCTCCACACCTTCGTTTTATCCCATTTACTATCCTACCCTGGCTGCTTTGGGGGTGCTGTTGGATTCTCTTTTGAACCCTTGGTGGTGAGAACACCACAGAATCATGGACTGTGGGTGTGTCTCTATTTGACACCACGAGCACAGACACAATCAGTCGTCGCGTCTCCCTATTGAGTCTGATTCAGCGGACGAAAAGGCCTAGGAGCAGGCAATACAAATAGGATGTGCCTTTGAGAGAGATTACAATCGTTCCCTTAGGCAGCTAGTGAAGGGTTTCTCATATTTATAATATATCCTACTCGTTTTTTTCTTTCTCTAAAAGTTCAAATCTTTGCTAAGTCACTACTATAATGATTGAAGAATTGTTAGCCTGCACTTGTTTTTCCTCCACTACTTAATTGTTCAGCATTATACACACACACACACACACACACACATATATATATATATGTGTGTGTGTGTGTGTGTGCTATGCTACAAGCAGACACTGTGCCGGGGGCTATACTTGGGAACAACTTCCTCCACCACAGCGAAGTGACGTTCTGTGTGGTCCACGTCGAAGGCACGATGAGGGCCCACCTCTATTGTGAACTCTCTTTTTGTTTGTGTCTTCAATGGGTTGGTGGATGTCACTGTTTCTCTGTCAACATAGGTCTTCCTGACAGCTTGTTGTTCAGTCTGAGGAGTGCAGCACTTGGTGACTTGCAGTGAGTTTTGAACCTGCATGACTGTGGACCTGGCATAGACACGATGATTCCTTTAGCATAACGTTTAGAGGACACTTTGCCCACGTAGTTACCACCACAAGTAAACACACACACTCCCCCTGTCTCTGAAGAAATGTGACAGGGACAGTTCTCCCTCATCCCACACTACTCATAGGACACAATCAGTCCAGGTGGATCTGTATCTTTATGACAAAGGGGGAAGACCTCCACATTGGGGTCCTGTGCCTGTGCACACTGAAAGCGTTCCGTCACCCTCACTTCCGCCTCGTCTCCTCCATCTCCGTCACGCTCACACGACCCACGTAGTCACGTGCCGTCTGCATCATGACGTCAGGGCCGAAGTCACAGTGAAGAAAGGGTCTACGGACGGGTCTTTCTTCTCGTGACGTCAGAGCGTCGACAGCTGCCGCACTGCCACGCCCACTTCTCATCTCCTTGGCGATGGCGATGACGTCATTGGCTGTACCAGAGGTGATGGCGTTGTTGACTTGTTGGAGGAGAGTCGAGAGTTTTCTCTCGCGGCCTTCCCGTTCGTCAATGACACAGACAGCGTCCACCTCCAGGTCTGTGATCGTGGACTGCAAGGCGTTCAGCTGCTCTTTCATCTGTCTGTCAGCTGCCGCCACAATGGTGGCACGTCTGTCTCGGATGTTCTTCTCCACAGCTGCTTTCTTTTCGTATAGAGACCATCTCTCTTCGTGCAGAGACGCCACACCTCCCTGCACGTCAGACACGGCATTCTGCAGACGTTGCTGATCTGCCTGCAGGTTTTTCTTTTTAAGGGAAATGGCTGACGTCAGGTCGTCTGTTTGGTGTTGTTCGTGTCTGGTGAGCTTACAGTTCAGGCACACGGCTTCATCACACTTCACGCAGTAAAACTCCAGTTTCTTATCCTGGTGGATCTGGCACATGTCCTGTGCTCCTGCCTTCTGCTGAGGAGGTTGAGTCTTAATGTAGGCATTAGTCTGTAGAGCATAGGGGCAAGCAAGTTCCTTGCTCTCTCTTCCTCCCATTGTACCTGATGATTTCTGATCTTCTGGTGTCTGCAACACACACACACACACACACACACACACACACACACACACACAGACATATATATATATATATATATATATATATATATATATATATATATATATATATATATATATATATGTGTGTGTGTGTGTGTGTGTGTGTGTGTGTGTGTGTGTGTGTGCAAGTGTGCAATCAACAAACATTTCTAAAACACACATCATATATAGACAACACAAGCTTACATTCACATCTATCTACCAACAACACAATCATGCTCTTCAGATTATTGTATAGCATAACACAACACACATCATCATATATAGATTAGCGTACATTCACATCTTACTACTAACAATCACGCTCTTCAGATTACTGTATAACATGACACAACACACATCATATATACACTGTCATGCATTCACACCTACCAACAACCACGCTCCTCACATTATTGAAAATACAAGGAAAAAATGCAAATGCTGATGTTGTTTCCGAGAGTCTCTATACAGCTGATTCTCTCCCCCTCCCCCCCCCTCCCCCCCCCCCCCCCCCCCCCCCCCCCACACACACACACACAAAAAGTCCACTGCCGGTGTTGTATATAATTACGTCACCATTAAATCGTGTCGCAGAAATAGTTTTTCCTGTGAAATACTGCATCTTGTCATGAAAAAAAAAATTCTGCGCAACATTCCCCCCCTCCTCCCCCCCGTGAATTAGTGACAGGATTTTAAGAGAAATGTCCATACAGTGTTGCCATCGCCCATAAAATCGTGTCGTGGCGAAAGTATATCCTGTAAATACTGCACCTGGTCAGGAAAAAAATATCGCTGTGCGACAGTATTTCCTGTACAACAATGAAGCGCGACAGGATTTTATGATTCGGAATCATGTAGCAGCATTTGCAGTATTTGCATTTGTGCATGTGCATGCAGGTGTGCATGCATTAACTAAGATGTGTTAGTTAGTCCCTATTTGTAACTGAACTATTTTGCATAGGAGATAGCACTGAACTTTTCTTTAAAAGGAAAATGAAAGGAGGGGGGGGGGGGGGGGGGGTCTAGCGTTTTTTGTTTGTTTTTTTTTTCTTTTTTTTCCTCTGTGGCAGTACTTGTGTGTGTGTGTGTGTGTGTGTGTGTGTGTGTGTGTGTGTGTGTGTGTGTGTGTGTGTGTGTGCGCGTGTGTGTGTGCACGCGTGTGTATGTGTGTGTGTGTGTGTGTGTGTGTGTGGGTGTGTTTGTGTATGTGTGTGTGCGTGCGTGCGTGCGTGCGTGCGTGGGTGGGTGCGTGCGTGCGTGCGTGCTTTCGATTGTGTGTGTGTGTGCGTGCGCGCGCGCGCGCGTATGTGTGTGTGTGTGTGTGTGTGTGTGTGTGTGTGTGTGTGTGTGTGTGTGTGTGTGTGTGTAATCAAAAATGATTATTTGGATTCATGGCTGACAGTGAGCTGAAAACGGCCAGAAACTAACCAGGTATGTTTACAATGTTCTCATAAAGAGCACACATGTTTTGTTTGTGGACTGTGCTGGGGCTGGTGGAGCTCATATAAAAAGGAAAACTAAAAACTTCATTTTTTGTTTTGAAATGCTAACTTTCGACTGAGTAATACACTAACGTGCTGATTACAATTGGTTATGACTGGTGCACAATACCGCAGTTTCTAATATAAAGTAGAAAATGCTATTGATTTTTCACACGACAGTTTGAGTTATGGGCTTCAAAAGGAACCATTTTCTTTGATAATACGTAATGTTGAACAAAATGTCATGTGTCAACTTAAATCCAGAAATATGAAAATATACAATATTCGCTCACTATCACTGCCACATTCATTTTCCGCGGCATTGACTGATCAGTGCAACATAATCACACACATCACGCATGTACACACGAACGCATATTCTTGCGCGTGCACGCACACACACACACACACACACACACACACACACACACACACACACACACACACACACACACACACACACACACACACACACACGAACACACACATACACTTGCACACACACACACACAATTACGATAGTGGCAGACACATTGTCAGTGAAGCACCCAGAGTCTGAGCACTTCACCCTTCATACCTCCTTCCAAGACCAGACAGCAGGTTACTGTTTAATGAGAGACAGACATGTCACTGTCCTGGACACAGACAACAGAATGACTGAGCCTCTGTCCTGTTGTGTAGGACTGAGTACAGAGATGAACACAGCCCGACATGTCTGTAACACCACCCCTAGAACAACAATGACGATAAAGATAACAATGACGATGTCCTGACAGCTAACACACAGCTGAACAGACACAGCACAGAACGTTACGATGTCCTGATAGCTAACACACAGTTCAACAGACACAGCACAGAACGTTACGATGTCCTGATAGCTAACACACAGCTGAAGAGACACAGCACATAATGTTACCTGAAGACGGGTGTGGCCCAAGTGTTCCCAGCTGCGCTCTTGCTCAGAAAGCCGTCTGTCCCAGTGACAAGATCACAGCACACTGACAACAGCGCCGAGATCTGCTGACGTCACTGCTGTCCCTAAGTCACGTGGTGCACCGTGCAGCCATAAACAATAAATAAGGCAAATGGCAGAACGGTGGTGGCTCTCAATAAGGGCGAACGTACTGATGTTGCACATGACCTCTCTCGTTTCAGTTTAACTACGCAGTTTCCCGTGTCGTGTTTCGGAACAACAGCAAAAGCTATAAACAGAATCTACACAATTGTCAGCTGATACAAGTCATAAGTCTACGAAAGATCTGTGGAGTCGGTTTTAACATTCAGAGACTCCCCTCCCTTAATCTCCCCTCCCCCTCCTGATCCTCACATCTTCCATCATTCTACCTCTGTCCCTTAATCCCCCTGCCCCTCCCCGCCCCCACCATCCATCATTCTGTCTCTGTCCATTAACCCCCCTCCCCCCTCATGATTCCTCAACCTTCCATAGTTCACCCTCTGTCCCTTAATCCTCCCTCCCACCTCCGACCTCACCATCTTCCATCTTTCTACCTCTGTCACACCTTCTTCTTGATTAGCATGATGCCTTCCACTACCCCCCTCCCCCTAACATCATGCCTTCCAATACCCCCCTTCCCACCCTAACATGATGCCTTCCACTAACTCCCACTAACATGATGCCTTCCACTACCCCCCTTACATAATGTCTTCCCCTACACCCCTTACATAATGCCTTCCACCCCCCATCCCTAACAAGATGCCTCTGAATACCCCCCCCTACATGATGCCTTCCACTACCCCCCTAACATGATGCCCTTCCAACACCCCCTAAATGATTCCTTCCACTACCCCTAACATGGTGCCTTCCACTACCCCCCTAACATGATGCCTTCCACTACCTCACCCTAACATGATGCCTTCCACTACCCCCTAACATGCTGCCTTCCACTACCCCCCCTAACATGATGTCTTCCACTACCCCCTAACATGATGCCTTCCACTACCTCAGCCTAACATGATACCTTCCACTACTACTCCTTCTTACATGATGCCTTCCACTACCCCTAACATGATGCCTTCCACTACCTCACCCTAACATGATGCCTTCCACTACCCCCCTAACATGATGCCTTCCACTACGACCCTAACATGATCCCTTCCACTACCCCCTAACATGATGCCTTCCACTACCCCCCTAACACGATGCCTTCCACTACCCCCTAACATGATGCCTTCCACTACCCCCCCAACATGATGCCTTCCACTACCCCCCTAACATGATGCCTTCCACTACCCCCCTAACATGATGCCTTCCACTACCTCAGCCTAACATGATACCTTCCACTACTCCCCCTTACATGATGCCTTCCACTACCCCCTAACATGATGCCTTCCACTACCCCCCTAACATTATGCCTTCCACTACCTAGCCTAACATGCTGCCTTCCACTACCCCCCTAACATGATGCCTTCCACTACCCCCCCTAACATGATGGCTTCCACTACCCCCTAACATGATGCCTTCCACTACCTCACCCTAACATGATGCCTTCCACTACCCCCAACATGATGCCTTCCACTACCCCTCTAACATGATGCCTCCCACTACTCCTCCCTAACATGATGCCTTCCATCCCCCCCCCCCCCAACATGATGCCTTCCACCTACCCCCTAACATGATGCCTTCCACTACCCCCTAACATGATGCCTTCCACTACCCCCCTAACATGATGCCTTCACTACCTACCCCCTAACATGATGCCTTCCACTACCTCACCTAACATGATGCCTTCCACTACCTCACCCTAACATGATGCCTTCCACTACCCCCTAACATGATGCCTTCCACTACCCCCCTACTACATGATGCCTTCCACTACCCCCCTAGCATGATGCCTTCCACTACCTCACCCTAACATGATGCCTTCCACTACCTCACCCTAACATGATGTCTTCCACTACCCCCCAACATGATGCTTCTTCCACTACCTCACCCTAACATGATGCCTTCCACTACCCCCAAACATGATGCCTTCCACTACCTCACCCTAACATGATGTCTTCCACTACCCCCTAAGATGATGTCTCCCACTACCCCCAACATGATGCCTTCCACTACCCCCCTAACATGATGCCTTCCACTACCTCACCCTAACATGATGCCTTCCACTACCTCACCCTAACATGCTGCCTTCCACTACCCCCTAACATGATGTCTTCCACTACCTCACCCTAACATGATGCCTTCCACTACCCCCC
>JADBJO010009200.1:22500-50000 GCA_016801955.1 Conus betulinus
ACATAGCCATCTTGGAAGCAGGTGTGCAGTTGACTGTGCTAGCTGTGACAATCCCCGGATTTCTGCAATTATTAAAGGCCAATGACATTTCTTTGAGCCCCGGGCCACCTACAGATGAAACCAACGACACGGAAATGGCTGAAAAAACACGAAAGAAATGACAAAGAAGGCAAGCAGCATTGAACCTGATGTTGGCAGAGAGATCCTAAACGCCATCAAACAACAGCAAGAACGGCAAACAAAACAAGCGGAACAGACAGAGAAGATCATGTTTGATCTTGTGCATATCAAAACTGAACTGGCTAGTGTAAGTGACAAGTGCACCAAGATTTCCCAGCGCTGTGACAATCTGGAAGAAGAACACAACAGACTGTCTGCTGAGGTCATCGACATGGCGCGAGACTTCACTGAAACTAAAAGGAAAACGGATGAAGTGTCTGATGTAGTTGGGGAGATGAGGGAAATGTTGGAGAGGGTGTATAGAGAGCTGGATTGGTTACAGCGGTTTTTCAGAAGAGAAGACTTGAGGTTCTTTGGTATTCCTCACGGTGATGGTGAAGGGAGAGAGGATTATATGATGAGTGTGTCAGTGTGATTGTGGGGTGTGCTGAACAGTGTGGATGACAATAAACAATGGGTGTGTCAGTGTGGCTGTGGGTGTGTTGAACAGTGTGGGTTACAATAAACAATGGAGTATGCCAGTGTGATTGTGGGTGTGTTAAACAGTGTGGGTGACAATAAACAATGGAGTATGCCAGTGTGATTGTGGGTGTGTTAAACAGTGTGGGTGACAATAAAACAATGGAGTGTGTCAGTGTGACTGTGGGTGTGTTAAACAGTGTGGATGACAATAAACAATGAGTGTGTCAGTGTGACTGTGGGCGTGTTAAACAGTGTGGATGACAATAAACAATGAGTGTGTCAGTGTGATTGTGGGTGTGTTAAACAGTATGGATGACATCAAACAATGGAGTGTGTCAGTGTGTGACTGTGGGTATGTTGAACAGTGTGAATGACAATAAGCAATGGAGTGTGGATGACATTGTGCATGCACATTGTGTGGGGAAGGGGAATCCTCCTCAGCCTATGATAGCTAAGTTCAGGAATTGGTGGGTCAAAGTGAAACTGTTGCAAAATAAAGAGCTAAAGGTATGAACATGGCGTCGGATTTAACAAACCGTCAAGCACTGATAATCTTGGAAGCAAAACAGTAAAATGTGCATACTTCGTGTAGAGATCTCTGCAAGTGCGCCCAAAACAAGTTGACACGCGCAGTTTCGCACAAACCGTGTGCGTGACACTGATGCTTGGCATGGCATAGTTTCCTTATCAAAACCACTCTCTCCAAACACGGAAAAAGACCGTAGACAGCGAAATAAGTGTATGCAGCAGATATCGCCTAATCACAAGCGCACCAATCAACGTGCTAGTTTCGGGGGCGCAGACCAAACGCCCAGTCAAGCTGCAATCTGACAGTGTGGGATGTGGGGCTTTTCCACTGATTGCCAACACTAACACAGAGGGTGAAGGTCAGCAAAGGGTAGGTCACTCGAATCGAACGAACGCTGGTGGCGCGGCAGACAAAACAAGTCACTGCACAAGGGTGCTTAGGGGAAAGGGGGGGGTGGGGGACAACGAATGATGACGAACTTCGTTCAAGGGGAGGGGAAAAGAGAAGAAGTTTATGTTATGATTTGCAGGGATTTATATACAAGAACAGCCCCCAGAGCAGGTGTGAATGATGTAACTGCTAATAATCATTTTGTTTCAAAAGACAACAGTTGATAATTATCGTTATTCACTCCTGGATTTTTGTTTCTCTCTTGATTTAAGAATTATGTATCGTTTTTGTGCGGAGATATTAATGGTTATTTACATTTATGTCACTTGGTGGTAGCAGTGTTATAGATTACTTTATTGTTTCGCATGATCTCGTTAGTTATTGAGACAAATTGAAAAACTCGATAAACAATCACAAATCTTTCTGGTCAATGATGAGATTAATCAATAGAAAGAATCTTGAGTACAAAGAAATTTCCTCTAACCTTTGATATAAACATTTCTTTGCCGTTTTTCACGATGTCGATGATGTGTCAGAAACAATAGAGTTAGAAGATGGAAGATGATACGAGTGGTGATACAGATGAGCCATTGTTTAATGATCCCATCACAAAAGAGGAAGTGTTAGATAGCATTAAAAAAAAGCTTAAGTTGGGTAAAAGCAGGGGACCAGATAAAATCATAGCTGAAATGCTAGTACACGCTAAGGATGGCATTAGTGATTTTCTGGTCAAGCTTTTCAATGAACTGTTTGATGAGGGGATGTTTCCAGAGGAATAGTCTTAATCAATAGCAGTGCCTATACACAAGAAAAGAGATGCAAACAAGCCAGATAATGATCATGGTGTATCTTTAACCAGTATACTGGGTAAAGTGTATGCTAACATTTTGAACAAACGTCTAGTTGCATGGGTCAACAGAGAAGAATCCATTATAGAAGAACAGGCTGGCTTTAGACAGATTTATAGCACAGTGGGTCGCATTTTAGAATTGCACTCTCCCAGAGTGCGTGGCGACGAGCGGCAACGCCAAGTTACACGACCCTTGCACTCCTGTGCAGTGCGTGGGCACGAGCGCCTAGGTGTTTTTTTAGTGGTACTTTTATACCAAGTGTTGCTTTAGTTTCACAGTGGCTGTCTCTTTCGTCTCCATCTTTGATCTTTGGCTCCCGTGTTCCATTTTTGTTCTGATGTGGGAAGGAAGAGGGAAATGGGGAGGCGGGTGGGAGGCATGTCACTGTAACCATATGACCTTAAGAAAGATGATGACTTAACAAAAACTGTTTTTCACATTCCCAAGTGATCACGTATTTGATTTTGTTTCAGGATGCGTAGGAGGTACACAGTGCATGGAGTACTTACCATCCTTGATGACGATGACAGCATGATCACGGGAGATGTCTACATAACCCCTACAGGCAATGGAGCAGCAAGTGATGAAGAGACAGTGCAGATGAAGACAATGACAACATGATCACGGGAGATATCTACATAACCCCTGCAGGCAATGGAGCAGCAAGTGTGATGACGATGACAACATGATCACGGGAGATGTCCACATAACCCCTGCAGGCAAGGGATGACAACATGATCACGGGAGATGTCTACATAACCCCTGCAGGCAATGGATGACAACATGATCACGGGAGATGTCCACATAACCCCTGCAGGCAAGGGATGACAACATGATCACGGGAGATGTCTACATAACCCCTGCAGGGAATGGAGCAGCAAGTGATGAAGACAGTGGGGATGAAGACGATGACAACATGATCACGGGAGATGTCTACATAACCCCTGCAGGCAATGGATGACAACATGATCACGGGAGATGTCTACATAACCCCTGCAGGCAATGGACAACATGATCACGGGAGATGTCTACATAACCCTTGCAGGCAATGGAGCAAGAAGAGATGAAGACAGTGCAGATGATGACGATGACAAACATGATAACGGGAGATGTCTACATAACTCCTGCAGGCAATGGATGACAACATGATCACGGGAGATGTCCACATAACCCCTGCAGGAAATGGATGACAACATGATCACGGGAGATGTCTACATAACCCTTGCAGGCAATGGAGCAGCAAGTGATGAAGACAGTGCAGATGATGACGATGACAACATGATCACGGGAGATGTCCACATAACCCCTGCAGGCAATGGATGACAACATGATCACGGGAGATGTCTACATAACCCCTGCAGGGAATGGAGCAGCAGCAAGTGATGAAGACAGTGGGGAGGAAGACGATGACAACATGATGATGGGAGATGTCCACATAACCCCTGCAGGCAATGGATGACAACATGATCACGGGAGATGTCTACATAAACCCTGCAGGCAATGGACCAGCAGGTGATGAAGACAGTGGAGAGGAAGACGAGGGAACCTTTCAAAATTTGAATCGGCAACAGCTTTGTTGCTGATGCAGAGGGTGTCGCCCTCTGTCCAGGAGGTGAAGCTGTCAGAGTAGACTTTGATGAAGACCTCTTAGATGACCAGCCTCAAGTTCAAGCTCACCAACATGTAACTCCAGACAATGTAGCCGCTGACAACGATCCTGTTCACAGGAAGAACCACCAGCCAACAACCAGACACCACCTTCTGCAGCTCAGCAACAACCAGCACCAGGTGCTCCACGTCAGCTACAAGCTGCACAGATCGTCAGAAACCGCGTTCTCTGAATCAGGTGAATAGAGGCTGGAGACGACAGGATCTACCTCAGAATAAAGTGCCCAACCAGCAGCCATGGCCACATATTCCTCCTCCACGCTTCCTTGAACAAAACCTACCCCCACAAGACATGTTTGAGCTGTTCTTCGATGATGATGTACTTGGCCACCTCATTGATCCAACACAACTCTATGCCAGCCGAGGCAAAGGAGACCACATCTTCCAGACAAACAGGCAGGACTTGAGAAAATTCTTGGCAATCCTCCTTGTTTCTGGATACAACCCATTGCCAAGGTGCTGCATGTTTTTGGGAGAGAAAACACTGAAATGAAATGAAATGAAGCTGTGTGCAGTGCCATGATCCGTACCAGATTTGAAGACCATCTGGGCATTTTCTTTATTTAGTGAGTCAGTCAGTCTTTTTGTTTGCCTACATATTGCCAAATAAAGGCAGCATTGAGCTCACCTTCATCTTTTGTTATTATTTCAGCGAGAAAAAAAAACTGAGCTCTTCTGTGCCCCTAGCTGTAATCTTGACGTAGTCACTTGCGCCTATGCACTCTGGGAGAGTGCACATCTGTAAAATCTACAAAATCATCTTTTTCATCAAACCATGCTATTTTTTTTTGTAAAATGTGGTGTGTTTCAAACTCAAAACCACCACCACAACAACAACAACAAAATAAATAAAATAAAGAGGTTCTACGGGCTGACATTAATGGGATAAAACTCCAAAGAGGTTTTCAGTTTAACCAGAAAAGGACTTAAAGGCAGAACAATCATTTCTGAATTTGTTGTACTCTGGGCATCTAACACACGTGTTCTTTGTCTTCCAATTCTTTTTGCGCAGGATGGACACATCAAAACACTTTCCGCGTGCATGAACCATCTTTTTTTTTTTTCAACTTTCAAAATGGAGTGACCGAGGGCAGAAAATGAAGCAAAATTTAGACAGAGAGGTGGTTAGTTACCGCCAAGGACATAGACAAACAAAGTATAGGACAAGACACAATGCATTTCAACCTCTTGAGTCTTCTTCAGGCAAAAAACAAATAACATGTAGAACAGTGAAAACGGAGAACGTAAAGGCACCTACCTTTTTCTCATACTTGGCACCTGAACAAAATGGCCGCCGGACAGAAACGACAGAGGTGATTATGGGAGAGGAAAAAGTGAGGGGGAGGCGAAAGGGGGGGGGGGGGGGGGAGTGAAGCAATGGGGTTTGTAGCTTGTGTAGCTGGTTTTGTAGAGTGGTTGATATATTTGTGACGGTAGTTATTATGGTGGATTGATAATAGTGCTTAGTGGGTCCAAAAAAAATGATAATAACAAATGAATAATGAATAATTTAAAAAACAATCATAAGAATTAAATAAATTAATAAATGAAAAAGAAAGGGAATGAAAATAAATAAATAAATAAATAAATGACTTTAATGGTGTGTGGGGATAATGATAGTAGTTATGCTTGAATAGTTGTATGTGTGGTGTGGGTAATGCTAATAATGACGGGAAGGGAAAGGAAAGGATCAGTAGGTAATAAAGTATCGTTGGAAGGGGGGAGGGGGGGGGGAATAAAATAGAAATAAACCATTGAAAAAAAGAGAGGGGGATAGTTACCACCAAGAATATCGATAAACAAAGCACACGACAAGACACAATGCATTCCGACCTCTTGGGTCTTCTTCAGGCAAAAACAAATAGCATTTAGGACAGTGAGAACAAAGAACAAGAAGCCACTTTCTTTCTCATGCTGGGCACACCGGTAAAATGGCCGCAGGGCGGAAACGAAACCATCAAGAGAGGATCATGGGAGAGGAAATAGTGGGGGGGGGAGGGGGGGGGGGGGGGGGGGGGGGGGGGGCAGGGGAAGGGGGTGAAACAATGGGGTTTGTAGCTTGTTTGTAATAATAGTACGATATATTAGTGATGGTAGTGATTATGGTGGATTGATAATAGCGCTTAGTGGGGCCAAAAAAAAACAATAAATAAAAAAATAAAGAATAAAAATAGAAAAGAAATCAATAAAAAAGGAGATTAAACGAAAAATAATAAATAAATAAAGAATGAAAATTTAAATGAATAAGTAAATGAATGAGTTTAATGGGTGGTGATGGTATGTTAGCAGTTATATGTGGGCAGTTGTATGTGGGGGTGTGGGTAATGCGAATAATGATTGGAAGGGAATGGGAATGAACAATGGACGACAATGGGAGGGGAAACATGGGAGGTGGGTGGAGGGGGGAATACGCAATATGGTGGGTGGGGGAGTCTAAAAGAGGCCAATAGAAGGGAGAGAGAGAGAGAGAGAGAGAGAGAGAGAGAGAGAGAGAGAGAGAGAGAGAGAGAGAGAGAGAGAGTTCATGTTCGCCACCCACACATACGTATGCATGGGATGGAGAATCGGGGTGGGTGGTTGGGAATTTCATACAAAATAGTGTTTTGAAAAGTAAGCAATACGGTGGATGGTGTTCATTGTAGCAGATGAAATAATGTGTTGGCATTAATATGCTCGCGTTGCTTGAGAAGAGATCGAAAGAACAGATAGAAATGATTAGTGTGAAACGGTGTCTCAAGTGTTTTAAAAAAGCAATATAAAAATATATATATATATATATATATATATATATATATATATATATATATATATATATATATTAAAAATAGGATGATAAAAGGAAGTTTTAAAATCAACAGGTCTGTTTCGAGCGCTCGCTCTCTCTCCTCAGGATATATATATATATATATATATATATATATATATATATATATATATATATATATATATATATATATATATGTGTGTGTGTGTGTGTGTGTGTGTGTGTGTGTGTGTGTGTGTGTGTGTGTGTGTATACGGTATTATGGGTGAATTATGATCATAATGAGAGTAACTGTGGGACGTTTTCACACATGTACACACACCCATCCTGACACACACACACACACACACACACACACACACACACACACACACACAAGCAAGGAAACCTTGATGGGTGATGGTCATTTGATAACAACAGTGCTACAGGATGATAATCATTATAGTTATTGGAATGATAACCGAGATTAAAGGTACTTTGGGATGCTGATCATTGTCACAGGTGAAATGATGTGGTGGCATTAGTATGGTGATGCTGGGGGGGGGGGGGGGGGGGGGGGGGGGGGGATCAATCAATGACTGATGGGTGATGACCATTTGAGATCAACAGTACTATAGGATGGTCTTCTTCTTCGTCCACTTAGGCAGGGAACCCTGGAGATACTGGCGAATGCTGCTGTATGGTGAAGGCCCTCCAGTGGTCAATAAGGCTTTCCCCTCATCAGCGTGTTGGTAGACTAGCTTTCAGCTTTAAGTTTTGCTGGAAATGTTCCGCTGTCATTGGGGCTGTACTACATGGATGATTTGAAGACTCGCCATTGTGGAATATTCTGGACATGTGATGTTTCAGTCTGAAGTGCCCTGTCCTCAGTCTCACAATGTTCATTTGGTCGAATCTGGGCATCCGGTAGTATGCATCCCTCTTGTTGGAGTCTAGGTGCTGCTCAAGCCATCTTCCTTTTTGGGTTCTCCTTGGAGATACTTTTGATGTATTCAAAGGAGGCTTTCTGTTACAGGTGGGGCTGCTGTTCTCCTTCCTTTGCCAATTGAGGAAGCTGTCCTCATTGCCATATATATATTGCAGTATGATGGCGTTCACTGGATGACATTATTCTCTTTGTCTTGTTTGAAGTCCCAGGCTTCTCGTTTGAAACTGAACGAACACATCTATAAAATGCTTACATGAAATTGTTGTGAGGTAGTTCTCACATTGATAAAAAGATCTTTAAATAAGTGATAAAAACTCATACGTGTCACTTTCGTCTACGTTACCATGGTAATTGTGCATATATGGCACGCAATCAACCTATCTTTAAACTCTGCCAAAAGACTTTGTCACCAACAGTCTGAGTCATCTATACAATGCCAAATCCATGTACAGATAAAACTCTATTTCAAATGACCAGTTCTGGCGACCTAGTTCTAATTCAGTTAGTGTCATGCAGTATGCCTCTTTATTGACCCTTTTCATTGGTAATTTTACAAGTCATAGCCAATACTTCAAACATTTGACAACAGTTCTAACAGTTTCCATTTGCTCATTTACGTAAATGCCTCACGTTTCTGTGCGACGTGTTCGAACAGGCTAGATTTTTGTGTGTCAAACGGTTTCCAAAGCAATAAAGGATCAATAAAATCTAGTTTTCTCAGACATAGACAGATCTCTGTTATACCCCTTTTCCCCTTTCAGCACATTTCTGACCAGCCCATACTATGACTCAATTTGGACGTAAAGATGATTCCTATGTATCTGTACGATTTCGTAACTCTAATTTCATTCCCGCCGTTTCTCACATGCAGCCAGATACCCACCCTTTCTAAATACCATCACATTCGTTTCATCTAAATTAACTTTTAGGTCCAGTCTATTTGCTTCTTGTTTTAATAAGTTTATCTGATTTTGTAATCCCACCACAGATTCTACGTCAATGATGACGTCATCAGCAAAGCGTAGCAGGAATATTCAATAGCATCAGAAATAAACTGTACCCCATGCTTCTCCTTTTCAGATATTTCAAAAGCCAATTCAATTACAAAGATAGCAAATAACTGGGAACTAAGACTGCACCTTTGTTTCACATCTCTCGGACACTCAAAGTAATCTGAATATCAATCTGTATCACGTACACCAGCTGTTACAGTATATATGGCCATCAGAGATTTATATAACTTCCGACCTACTGCTGCTCTTCTTAAAATAACCCATGATTTGTTTCTGCTAACTGAGTCAAAGGCACTTAAAAGATGTTCTCGTGCGGTCCAGATTGAACAGAATATCCACACCTACACGACCAGGCACTCAACCCTGCTCAAAACCTAACTGCAAAATCTGCCCCCTCACAAACCATCCTACAGGGCCCCAAAGACTCCTTCACTATTAAACACATATTCTCCTGTCAGAGCATTGTATACGCTATCCACTGCCAGCTGTGTGGCAAGATCTGTATGGGTGAAACGTCCCGCACACTTGAGACACGCATCTCTGAACACCTGGGTGACATCTGCCACCACCTACTCAAACCCGTTGCCCTACATTTCAACCACCCCCAACACAACATCAACCATGTGAAAGTCTTGGGCACTCTGGCAATCACAGCGTGAAAACTTTGAACGTACAACACGAGAGACCCATCTCAATGCCAAACTTGGTACGCTACAGCCCCAAAGCATCAATATGCAACAGAAACACAGATATGTATAATCACCACTTCAACACCAGTCGGCTATATCTTCCACCAACACACACACACACACATACACATACACATACACATACATAAACACCACCACCGTACCCCCACTACCCACTTCATACAGAAGTTGCAACCGCCTTCTATTTATAATTTTTTTTTTTTTTTTTTGATTTCATTTTATTTTGTTTCATTTACTTTATTTTATTTCACTTATTTTATTACATAATTAATATCTTTTCTTATATATTTTTTTTTTTCAAAATTCTTCTTCTTCTTCTTCTTCTTCTTCTTACCATTATCGTTTTTATTATCATTATTATAATTTTCCTATTATTTCTAGTTATTTCATTTTATTTCCTCATTTCATTTTGTTTATTTAAAACCTACACCAAACTTTATTAGCATTACGAACACCCCCACATACAACTACCCACACATAACTACTGTCATCAACATCACCACCCATTAAAGTCTTTTTTTTTTTGTTTATTGATTGATGGTTTTTACTTTTTTTTTTTTTTTTTTTTTTTTTTTTTTAGATTCTTTCTTTCAAATTTCTTCTCCACTAAGCACTATTATCAATCCATCTTTCTTCACTACCGTCACTGAATTATCACATTATTATACAAAACAAACTACAAACGCCACTGTTTCACACACCCCCCCCCCCCCCCTTGCCCACACCCCACCCCCACCCCCACCCCTTCCCACTCCCCATATATCATCTCCCATGATCCTCTCTTATGTGGCCCCATTTCTGTCCGGAGGCCATTTTGAACGCGTGGCGACCATGAGCAGCTAAGTGGTTTCTCTTTCTTCGTTTTCACTGTCCTAAATGTCATTTGTTTTCGTCTGAAGAAGGCCCAAGAGGTCGAAATGCATTGTGTCTTGTAATGTGCTATGTTTGTCTGTGTCCTCGGCGGTAACTAACCCACTCTCTTTCTAAAGTTTGAGTCAAAGGCCTTTCTGAAACCTACAAAGGCTTCATGGAATTAGAGTTGTTTGGTAAATGCTTTTTTTTACAATGGTAGACAGAGTATAAATGTGGTCCACAGTACTATAATCCTTTCTAAAATGCGGTCCCCTGTGCTATAAATCTGTCTAAAGCCAGCCTGTTTCTTCTATAATCGATTCTTCTCTGTTGGCCCATGCAACTAGACGTTTGTTCAAAATGGTAGCATTCACTTTACCCAGTATACTGGTTAAAGATACACCATGATCATTATCTGGCTTGTTTGCCTCTCCTTTCTTGTGAATAGGCACTGCTATTGATTATGACTTTTCCTCTGGAAACCTCCCCTCATCAAACAGTTCATTGAAAAGCTTGACCAGAAAATCACTAATGTCATCCTTAGCGTGTACTAGCATTTCAGCTATGATTTTATCCGGTCCCCTGCTTTTACCCAACTTGAGCTTTTTTTTCAAATGCTATCTAACACTTCCTCCTTTGTGATGGAATCATTAAACAATGACTCATGTGTATCAACGCTCGTATCATCTTCTGATTCAATTGTTTCTGACACATCACCAAAATTGTAAAAAATGCCAAAGAAATATTTACATCAAAGGTTAGTGGAAATTTCATTGTACACAAGATTCTTTCTATTGATCAATTTCATTGTTGACCAGAAAGATTTGTGATTCTTTACTTGGGTTTTTCAGTTTTGTCTCACAATAACTAACGAGATCATGGGAAACCATAAAGTAATCTATAACACTGCTACCACCGGGTGAAAATAATGTAAATGAACCATTAATATCTCCTGCACAAAAACGATGCACAATTTTTAAATCAAGAGAGACACAAAAATCCAGGGGTGAACAACGATAATTATTAACTGTGTTGTCTTTTGAAACAAAACGATTATTAGCAGTTACATCATTCACACCTGCTCTTGACCTGTTCTTGCATTTAAATCCCTGCAAATCATAACATTAACTTTTTCTCTAGCTAGTAAATGAGACAAACTTTCCTGTTTGACAACATAACCATCCTTTGTATCTCTTCATGATATAACTGGGTTGCCTTCAGGAGGGACATAATACGCTACTGACAAACACATCTTTTTTTTTTCTTTACACCAAACCATCTTTTATCCATCTTTACAACAATGGCATTCTCACAATGAGCTTGAATATATTTGACAAAACGAACAAATTTATTTTGACTAAGTGCAAACCACCCCCTGAGCGTCTGCCACGTACAGATAACTTTCGGGCCGGAGCAACAACGTTAGTATAATCATTGACTACAAAAGAGGCATCTGATGTGCTGCCAGCAAACGTTTCTGTCAAACAGACAATTTCACATAATTAATAACAGAAACATCATACATGTTTCTGGAAATATTCTCTGTGTGCAAGAAAGAAAAGTCACTTGAAGGGGCGAATGGTCAAACAAATCCTATTTATCATAACTGGATGACGACGAACGTCGATCAGACTGAACTTTCCGCTCCCCTTGAACGAAGTTCGTCATCATTGTTGTCCCCCCACCACTCCCTTTTCCCTCAGCAGCCTTATGCGGTGACTTGTTTTTTGCTTGCCGCCACCAGCGTTCGTTCGATTCGAGTGACCTTTGCCGACCTTCACCCTCTGTGTCCGTGTTTGCAAACAATGGAGAAGCCCCTCATCCCACACTGTCAGATTGCATAGTAGTAGAAGCATGACTGGGTGTTTGGTCTGCGTCTTTGAGACTAGCACGTTGATTGGGGCGTTCGCGATGAGGCGATATCTGCTGCGTACAATTACTTGGCTGTGTACAATCTTTTTCCGTGTTTGGAGAGAGTGGGTTCGATGAGGAAACTGTCACACTGAGCATCCCTGTAACGCACACCGCTCACGATTTGCGCGAAACTGCCAGTGTCAACTTGTTTGGGGCGCACTTGCAGAGATCCCTTCATGAAATATGCGACCATATTTTTTCGTTTTGCTTCGGAGTTTATTTGTGCTTGATAGTTTGTTAAATCCAACGCTATGATTATACCCTTAGCTTTTTATCTCGCAACAGTTTCACTTTGACCCCCCAATCCCTGAACTTGGTTGTCATAGGCTGAGGATTCCCCTTCCCCACACGATGTGCATGGACAATGTCATCCACACTCCATTGCTTCTGGTCATCCGCATTGTTCAACACACCCACAATCACACTGACACACTCACCATAATCCTCTCTCCCTTCACCATCACCATGAGGTATACCAAAGAACCTCAAGTCTTCTCTTTCGACAGGGTCGCCCTGTCTTCTTCTTCAGCTCACTGTTGCTGTTGTGGCAGCGAGGCCTGGTGGGACGACTGTTGTGTGGGGTGAACGGTTGTCAGGATCTGATTGTAGATGGGGGGAAGTTCAAAGCCTTGATCTCTGTTCAGGCTGGGGCGTCTGGTCTAATTTCGATGGCTTCTTTAACTTTTCTTTTTGTGAGGAAGGGCTCTGTAGATAAGATCTTGGTTTCTTGGGGGCTGAAACTGTGGCCTGTGGCTTGTAGGTGTTCGTGTATGGCAGAAGTAGATCGGTTTTGGTGTTCCTGTAGACAGGTGGTGAGTGGTCTTGCTGTCTCGCCAATATATGTATGGGTACAGTCTTGACACCCTACCTGGTACACTACACCACACTGCTTGAGGGGGTCCGTTTTGTCTTTGACATGGGTCAGTTGCTGGCGTAGGGAGTTGGTGGTTTTGTGGAACACTTTGCATCCATGTTGTTTGAAGGTCCTGGCTAGACGCTCTGAGACTCCTTTAATGTAAGGGATCCCCACTTTCACACTGTCCGTATCTGTATAAGAAGGGTAGGGAACTCGAGGGTTGTCCCACATCCATGCAGGGTATCCATTAGCGGAAAGGGCAGTCTTGATGTGTTCTTCTTCTTTCAGCTCTTCCTCCTTAGTGGAACACAGTACAGAGGCTCTGTGCATGAGGTGTGTGACAAGGATCACTTGTGCTGGAGGGGGGTGATTAGAGTGAAAGTTCAGATATTGGTCAGTGTGGGTGGTCTCCACCCTGTCGTCGTGTCTTCGGGTGATGAGTGTGTCTAGGAGCGGGATCTTCCTTCTTCTGCTTCAGTTTCTGAAGTGAATTGGATACTGTCGTCAATGGAATTCAGGTGAGTGGTGAAGTTGTCAACCTCCATCTCCTGTATGCGGGTCATGGTGTCATCCACATAGCGGTACCACATGCTGGGAGGGTTGGCAGTGGTCTTAAGGGCTACTTTTTCAAAATGTTCCACGTACAGGTTGGCTAGCACTAGAGATGCTGGCGAACCCATGACAGCTCCTTGTTTCTGCTGGTAGAACTCATGGTTGAACGAAAAGTAGGTGCTAGTGAGGCACAGTTTCAACAGTTCTAGCACCTGTTCTGTAGTGAGTTCACACTGGTGATGAAGGTGATAGTCATCCTCAAGCTTCTCCCAATTGACTTGGAGAGCCTTGGGTACAGGGATGCTGGTGAAAAGTGCACAAACATCATAGGAGACAAGTTTCTCCCTGGAGCCAGTTGCTGGTTTTCCCTCTTCTGTACAAAATCTGTGCTGTTGACTATGTGGTGCTCTGTCTGCCCGACTGAAGGTCCCAATATTTGTGTCAGGAATTTGGAGGCATTGTACATGACACACTGCCACAGCTGGACACAATGGGGCGGAGTGTGTGTGTGTGTGGGGGGGGGGGGGGCATCCTTCTTGTGTATCTTGGTAATCCATACAGCTTAGGCGTGGATTCTGAAGTAGGGTAAAGATGCTGGTAAAGATTAGGGGAGGTAGAATCTTTTAGATTCTAGATAGAAGATTCTATCTCCCCTAATCTTATGTCTGTCTATCTATCTATCCATCTATACATACACACATATACAAATGCATGCATACATACATACATACATACATACATACATACATACATACATACATACATACATACATACATACCTATATACACATACATGCATGCAGGCATACATATATACACGTATGCATACATACATACATACATACATACATACATACATACATACATACATACATACATACGTACATACATACATACATACATATATATACATACATACATACATACATACATACTATACACACATACACACACATCCATCCATCCATACATACATACAAACACTGCTGCAAACATATCCTGACCTGAAGACTTCTTCACACTCTATGTCCAGCCACAGTACGCTCACTGGAGGCGTGTCCTGTCATGATCAAGAAAAGAAACTGTGCATGTTCTCCAGGTAGAACATTGAATGAAAACGCCATTGATAACACCCATCCACTCCTCTCTCTCTCTCTCTCTCTCTCTCTCTCTCTCTCGCAGCGTGTGCATCGTCTGAGAAGAGCGCACGTGCAGGTCGAGTTTTGGCAGGTAACACAGAGGTGTCGGTGACAGGCGCTTGTGACAGTGTTCACACGGGTACTGCTGGCATCACTAAACACGTGATAGAAACACAGGCAGATAAAATGAGTTCGTTTGATGAAGTTGACAATGGGTCCATAGTTTGTGATGAAATAGATCTTTGTTCTAATAACTTTTTTATGGCGGCTTTTGTCTAGCAGGGTAAATGTTTCTTTAATGAATGGTAGCTCTTCGTCTGTCTGTTCAAATGTTTCTGCAGAAACGTCTGCAAGTAATTCTGACTGTCTTTATAACTATTGTGAAAGTGAGAAAGGTCAAGATCGTGTGAGAGGTCACGACAACGTAAACAGTCCATGTATGAAGGGTAAACCCGTTATGTGTTTACACTGGAACGTTTGTGGTTTGCTTCCCAAGATTGCTGACGAAGATTATGTGTCATATACCGTTTCTTTCGATTTGATTTGTTTTGTTGAGACATTTGTGGTTGATATTCAATCTAGTGTGTATAGAAATTATAAAGTGTTCTGTAGACCAGCTACTCGTTTTACAAAACGAGGGAGGCGCTCAGGTGGGGTTATATCTCTGGTCAAAAGGAATGTTTGCCATATATTCAAGAGGTATATACTGATCATAAAAACGTCATTATGTTTCTTATTCATAAGAGTCGTTTTGGCTTATCAAAGAATATTGTGTATGTTTGTGCGTATGTGCCACCAGAGAATTCACCATATTATTCGTTTTGCGATATTGAAAACGGCGTTACCGATCTAGACACCTGTATTGCTGATTCTCTACTAGTTCTGCCCGACGTGTTTTTACTTCTTTCTAGAGATCTAAACAGTAGAACATCTGATGTTCCACAAGACTTGAATGCACATGAAATTGTCAATAATTTTCAGTTAAGCTACAGACCTGAGATGAGTGACAGAGACTCTGAAGATAAATGCTTAAACAGATATGGTAAGTTGTTGTTGAATATGTGTACATCACTGGGTCTATGTATTTTAAACGGTGTATGTAATGGTGACTGTCAAGGTCATTTCACATACATATCAGAAACTGGAAGCAGTGTGAATGATTATTTCATAGCATCCTGTGATTTGTTTGCTGTCATCCATGTGTTTTGTAAACTTTATGTAGCTGCACGAATTCATTCTGACCATTTACCGTTGAATTTAGCATTGGTTTTCTTCAGAACAATAGAAACGAGACATGTGGCATTTAAAAAAGTTAGTTTATAGAAAAATTCCAGTGGCAAAATAAACAAACTGATTTATTTAATGAGCAAATGAATAGCAAAGATACACTGTCGTTGTTTGGACGGGATATTGCTCTCATTGACAAGGATGTTAATGCTGCCCTTGATGCTTTTAATGAGTGTATTATATAAAACAAGCTGAATGCATGAAAACGACGAATGAGATTGGATGGTAGGAATGGAGACAATGATTGGTATGATACAGAATGTACTAGTACTAAACTAAAGACAAGAAGGCTTCTGCGGATAAACAGGAGAACGCTAGATAAAGAAGATAACACAACATATTGTCATGCACGAAGAGAATAGAAAAAAAAAAAAAAAAAATGATCGAGAGGAAGAAAAAAAGAAAATAACACAGTTCTCTACTATGTAACCTCGTAAATTTGGTGAATGGCCAGCAAGAATTTTGGAAGCACTTGCGCAGAATATCCGTGAAAAGAGTGCATACGTCCAATAATATAACTATTGATGACTGGTTTTCTCATCATTTTCATGAGTTTCTTGAAAATGGGTGAAACCGAAGACGATGTTATTGATGTTATTAGCGAAGTAAATCGTGTCTGAAATCAGTACCGAGTGTTCCTGCTTTGATCGTCCAATTTCAAGAGAGGAGATTTCAACTGTAATGAAAAAGGCTTAAAAACAGAAAATCTGCAGGGCCAGATGGAATTATCGGAAAATTACTGAAAATTTGGTGGTAATGCTATTTTGATTTCTTTGTTAAGTTTTACAATGCGCTTTTTGATAATGGGATATTTCCGGAACGATGGACAGAGTCAATAATCGTGCCACTGTTAAAAAAGGGTGCAACTGACTGATGTCCCTGGCAGTTACAGGGGTATATCGTTGGGTGACATCAGTAGTAAGGTATTTAGTTCAATAATGAATTGCAGGTTACAGGAATGGGTACGGCAAAATGACATCACAGGTGAACATCAAGCAGGGTTTAAGAAAGGCTGCTCAACTATTGATCAGATGTTTACACTCTTAGCGTTGATACAGAAACAATTTTCACAGGACCGTAAATTATATGTAGCCTTTATAGATTTCGAAAAAAAGCTTTCGACTCTGTATCAAGATTATTGCTCTGGCCAGTAATCCAAAAGAATGGAATTCAAGGAAAACTCTACAAATGTATTAATAGTATGTACAGTAGTGTGAAAGCAAGAGTAAGATCTGGTGCTAGTTTTACAGACTATATTATGTGTACAAGAGGGGTAAAACAGGGTGATGCATGCAGCCCTGTACTTTTCTCCTTATTTATAAACGAGCTAGCCCTGGAAATAATAGAGAAAGGAAGGCACAGTGCAACATTGACTCCTGATTTCATGGAATTGTTTATTTTGTTGTTAGCAGATGGCATTGCCTTGCTTTCAGAAACACCAGTTGGTCTTCAAACACAACTGAATAGTTTATGTAGTACATCTTCAAGACTTCGGCTTAAGGTCAATATAAAAAGAGTAACGCTGTTGTATTCAGGAAAGGTGGCTATCTTGCAGCGAGTGAAAGGTGGTTTCTTAATGGAGAGGAAATGAAGAATGTCAGCTGGCCTAAGTATCTTGGTATACATTTCTACACGAGACTTAGTTTTGTATTTGTGAAGACCTTGCAAGCCGAGCAAAGAACGCCTTGCTGTGCATTATGCAAAAGTTGTACACACTTAAGAATAACTCATTTGCAGTATTTTTTTTTTTATTATTATTATCAGGTTCTACCTATTGCCATGTACGGTGCTGAAATATGGGGATTAGATAAAGCAGTTGCTCGTATTGAAAAGGCCCACTTACTTGCATAAAAAAAAAAAATAGGGGTACAGCTTAAAACGCCGCCGAATGATTTAGTGTACGGAGAGACAGGACGCTACCCTGTGTATGTAAATACGTCTGTTCGGTGTATTAGATACTGGCTTAAGTTATTACGTATGGATGGAAATAGACTGCCGGTGAAAGCTTACGAGATGTTGATGTGGCGAGACTCACGTGGTAAATATACATGGGTTTCAAGGATTCGAGAAACATTATTTCAGTACGGTTTTGGAATGGTATGGCTAAATCAAGGGGTTGAAAATGTCAATGCATTTCTGGATGAATTTCGCCAGAGGCTTATTGATTGCCGATGGCAAAACTGGAGTGAACATCTCCAAGACAGTGACCGGTTTTCTTTATATAGAACTTTCAAATCATCTAGGAGCTGTGAAAGGTATCTTTTAATTGACATCGACAGACATATTAGATGCTATTTAACAAAATTTAGATTCGGAGTAACAGACATGGCAATACATCGGGACCGATACAATCAGGTATCAACTAATTATGTAGCATGCCCATTGTGTAATGACGCAACAGAAGATGAAGTACATGTTTTGTTTTGTTGCCCTAGTCTCTGTGAGCTTCGGCAACAATATATTCCAGGAAAATGTTATGCAAATCCATGTCTATTCAACGTAGCCTTATTGATGGCTAACAGTAACGAAATTATACTGAAGAATGTATGCACGTATGTATGTAAGGCATTTCAAAGGAAGGATATGAATGTTAATATTGAAGTATGTATCTGTTGTACTCTATGGTCAAAAGATGTTGGAATTTGTCATTATTATGTTGATGTATCCTTACTTTTTCTTGTCATTAAAGTGCCATTGTAAATTGTCCCCCCCCCCCCCCCCCCCCTTCAGTAGGGGCTGTGGCCTAACCTGGATAAACCATTTTCCATTTCCTCTCTCTCTCTCTCTCTCTCTCTCTCTCTCTCTCTCTCTCTGTCTGTCTGTCTCTGTCTCTCTCTCTCTCTCTCTCTGTCTCTGTGTCTCTGTGTCTCTGTCTGTCTGTCTGTCTGTCTGTCTGTCTCTCTCTCTCTCTCTCTCTCTCTCTCTCTCTCTCTCTCTCTCTCTCTCTCTTATGTCTGGCTGTTAAAACAATTATTTTTGACTACTGATGTACAGTAGCCTTTTTTTTATGTTTGTGTTTCATGTTACTGAATGCAAATAAAGAAAAAAAAAAATAATAAAAACAAGAAACTGTGCATATTATCTGCCTGTAACAGAACAGCGTTACCTTCGAAAACAGTGCATGTTATCTGCCTGTAACAGAATAGATTTACCTTAGAAACTGTGCGTGTTATCTGACTGTAACAGAACAGCTTTACCTTAGAAACTGTGTGCGTTATCTGACTGTAACAGAAACAGCTTTACCTTAGAAACTGTGCGTGTTATCTGACTGTAACAGAACAGCTTTACCTTAGAAACTGTGCGAGTTATCTGGCTGTAACAGACCAGCTTTACCTTAGAAACTGTGTGTGTTATCTGACTGTAACAGATCAGCTTTACCTTAGAAACTGCGCGTGTTATCTGACTGTAACAGTACAGCTTTACTTTAGAAACCGTGGATGTTATATGCCTGTAACCGAACAGCTTTACCTTAGAAACTGTGCATTTTATCTGCCTGTAACAGAACAGCTTTACCTTAGAAACTGTGCATTTTATCTGCCTGTAACAGAACAGCTTTACCTTAGAAACTGTGCATTTTATCTGCCTGTAACAGAACAGCTTTACCTTAGAAGCTGGTCGTGTTAGCTGCCTGTAACAGAACAGTTTTACCTTTATCTGACTGTAACAGAACAGCTTAGAAACTGTGCATTTTATCTGACTGTAACAGAACAGCTTTACCTTTACAGACGGACAGTTTGAGAGCGCAGTGCTCACATCCTTACCACTGAACAAAAACTATGATAGTTCTAACGTGTCATATTATATTCACTCAGCTCGGCCCTCTTCAACCAGTTTTTGATACACCTTTTTAGCTTTGCAATCAATTAACAAAACAACCTGTGGATGATAAAATCACAATCATCTTCACATTATAAACATAGCACTGCATTCCTTATTGCATAAATATAAAAATGTCAAAAAATCAAACTGAAAAGAAGGAAAGTATACTATTCCTCCAGACAAATGGGATAAATGAATTACAAGACAGAACACGACTCTTCTCGACCTCTTTGTTCTTCTTCAGGCAAGACAACATTCAAGACAAACAACGAGCAATCACTTCTGGCTGAAAAGACTAGGTGCATGTGGTTGTGTGTGGATGTCTTTTTTTGGTCTCATCTTCTATTCCGCTATCCAGTGGCCCTAACCCCACACCACTCACTCAGCTCTCTATTCACTGTTCCACTACCCAGTGGCCCTAACCCAACGCCACCCACTCCAGCTCTCTATTCACTGTTCCACTACCCCAGTAGCCCTAACCCCACGCCACTCACTCCAGCTCTCTATTCACTGTTCCACTACCCAGTAGCCCTAACCCACACACCACTCACTCAGCTCTCTATTCACTGTTCCACTACCCAGTGGCCCTAACCCCACACCACTCACTCAGCTCTCTATTCACAGTCATGCACTGACTGTATTAGAAATGAGGTTTTGTAAAGAAATGAAAGGGGTTTAAAGGTGCATGCTGGATTTATAGACTGTAAGAATGATCGTTTTGTGAAGAAATGAAAGATAGGTTTAACGGTGCTTGATGGACTTACAGACTATAATAGGAATGAGGTTTTGTACAGAAATGAAAGAGGGTTTTAACCCTTCCCATAGACTGTGGGTGCAAATGCAAATTGTTATCCATACTCTTTTTTCTTAATGTTTCTTATTTCAATTGTTATCCCTGGAATCTTACTGAAATTGCATGACGTTGTTAAGGAAGTAACTGAGCATGGACTTTCCAAAAATGATGCAATTTTTTTCTTAGGTAAACAAATAATCAAACAACAAAACCATCGTATAACCTTCTCTTTAACTCGTGGGTGCACACACACCCATACTGCCAAAGAAGGAACAATGCCGCCCGTACATCGTGGGTGCACACACACCCATGCTGCCAAAGAAGAAACCATGCGTGCTTAATCCTTAGAGCGTACACACCCACACTCTCACAGTACAAACCTTACCGTACTGAATAATGGAAGTTTCCGCACACTGGTAGCATCATCTAAGAACTCGACTGACTTCTTTTGTGTGTGTGTGTGTGTGTGTGTGTGTGCCCTTACTATATGGTGTGCAGGTTGTGTGCTCTCCTTGTTGCGTCGTCACATTGCACAGGAGTCTTGATTAATCTATATATGTGTCAACAAACTTGTTTTTGTTTTATCTTGTTTTTGTGCGCGCTTGATTTTTCTTTTTTTTGGTATTGGGTGAACTATGACGTTTCTTCAATGTACAATTATTGGAAGCTGTATATCTTACCTATTTCATGTGTAGTGTTGTGTATAGCTTATGAGGTCAGTTTCTGTTTGTGTCCAAATAATGATTTGCCTTGTGTGGATCATTTGTTTCAAAATTGAAAGCAAATTATGTTTACCAGCTTTGGGCTATTCGTTTCATCTACAACTTTCATGAAAAAAGATGTATGATTTAATAATTCTTTCTTCACTTAATTGTCAAGGGCTAGGAAATATGCAAAAAAAGGGGATGTTTTTCACTATCTAAAACAGAAATCATATTCTATTTATTGCCTTCAAGATACACACAAAATTAAAAAAAAAAAACTTGAAAATTACGTTAAAGCAGAGAATGGGGTTACAATGTTATTTTGCCTCACACAATTCCTCCTCTAGAGGGGTTGCAGTTTTATTTAACAATAATTTTGAATTTAAAATCAATCACGTACAGAGAGATAATAATGGAAACTATATGATAATCTCCTTGTCTACGATGGAAAAAGAGTTAATTCTCATAAATGTGTATGGACCAAATAAGGATAGCCCTGATTTTTATAAACATTTACAAAACACACTGAAAAACTATAAAAAAATAATAATATCATAGCTGTAGAGATTGGAACTTAGTGTTAGAGACCCAAACCAAGATTATCTCAACTATAAACATATCAATAACCCAAAAGCAAAGGAGGAATTAGAAAATATGATGCTGGAATTAGAACTATCAGATGTATGGAGAGAATGTAACCCGGAATATAGACGTTATACATGGCGAAAATTAACACCATTCCAACAAAGCAGACTAGATTTCTTTCTACTGTCTGATTACTTGTACTCATACTATGAAGACTCCGATATTCTGCCTGATATAGATCAGACCATTCGATTGTAACATTGAAATTAAAGTTTTATAAAGAAAGTAAGCGTAATATGTTTTGGAAATTTAATTGCTCCTTGTTAAAGGACCAACAGTATGTTGATGAGATTAAGACAGAAATGAGAAATGTTATAAATGAATATGCATCTGAACACTATGACAGATCATCCCTATCTAATATCCCCCTTTCTGAAATTAAACTAAGTGTTTCAGATAAAAAAATTTTTTGACTTTATGCTTATGAAGGTACGGTCAAAAACAATAGCTTATGCAACTATGAAAAAGAAAAAAAAATCAACAGCAGAAGAAATAAAATTGGAACAAACTATTAGCAGTTTAGAAAAGAAGCAATTAAGAACAGAGGATGATAAATTTCCCTGCAAAAAGCCCAGGAGGACTTAACTGTGCTTCGTGAAAGAAAAATGCAAGGAGTACTACTCAGATCAAAGGCAAGATGGATAGCTGATGGCGAGAAGGTTTCCAAATATTTCTGTAATTTAGAGAAAAGAAATTACGTTTGTAAACGAATGGCGAAACTTGTTAAAGAAGATGAAATGGTTATTAATGATCCTGAGGAAATAAAAGATGAAGTCATGCATTTTTATGAACATTTATATACTCCAAGGAAAGATTTGAAATCTTGCGAAATTGAAGAATTAGTGAAAGAAATTCCCTCGCTGTCACCAGAAGAAAGTCATGCATTAGAAGGGGCGATAACTTTAGAAGAAGCAGGTCAAGCACTAAAAGACATGAAAAATGGCAAGAGTCCAGGAACAGACGGCTTTGGTGCAGAATTTTTCAAATTTTTTGTGGAAGCAGGTAGGCCCCTTTGTTGTAAGAGCATTAAATGAGTCATTTAAAGATGGAGAACTGTCGACAACTCAAAAAACAAGGCTTGATAATATGTATTCCTAAGGGAGATAGACCAAGAGAGTTTATCACGAATTGGAGGCCCATATCTCTTTTAAATGTCATATACAAAATAGGATCATCGTGCATTGCCAAAAGAATGCAAACAGTTTTGCCCAAACTTATCAATGAAGATCAGACAGGCTTTATTAAAGACAGATATATTGGTGATAATATTAGGCTCATTTATGACGTAATGCATTATCTAGATACAAAGAAGCTTGCTGGTTTGCTGTTAAACCTAGATTTTGAAAAAGCTTTTGATTGTTTGGATTGGCAGTTTATGTTCAAGGTCCTTAGATCGTTTGGATTTGGTCGCAATATTTGCAAGTGGGTAGGAACTTTCTGCCAAGATATAAAGTCTGCAGTTATTGTTAATGGACAAATATCTAACTGGTTTAATGTACAAAGAGGATGCAGACAGGGAGATCCAATATCTCCATATCTATTTATTTTAAGTGTAGAAATACTGGCGATAATGATAAGTGAAGATCCTGACATAAAAGGTATCAAAGTTGATGATATAGAATTCAAAATATCCCAGTTTTTGCCGATGATACTCAATTAATGAATGGAGGCGATAAAACATCCTTTAAAAAGTCAATGTATATAGTCAACAAATTCGGCAAATCTTCCGGCCTATTTCTTAATACAGAGAAAACTCAGGCAATCTGGTTGGGTAGTAAGAAAAATTCTAATGCAAAAAATATATGTCTGAATTAAATCTATCTTGGAAATCCGCAGAAGTTTAAAATATTAGGCATTTGGTTCACGCATGACTTAACTGAGTGTGAGACTATTAACCATTGTGATAAACTTTTGGAAGTGAAAGCTTTTTCAAGATATGGTTACAAAGAAATATTACACCACTTGGACGAGTTGCTGTTCTAAAATCACTTATTCTGTCTAAGCTCATTCATTTATGGATTTTGCTTCCAGATCCGCTGACCATATGATAAAAAACTTACAAAAAATATGTTTCCAGTTTGTGTGGGGAGGAAAACAAGATAGAATCAGTAGAAAGACAACTGTTAAAACTGTCAAGGAGGGAGGTTTGGGAATCCTTGATTTACGCTTTTATATATAACTGCTCTCAAACTAACATGGTTAAACAAGTTAAACAAAAGTAATCACAGATGGGTTAAGATAGTTAAAACAATTTATCCATGTATGGAGCATCTCGAGTACTACGGACCGATTTCTGGCAAACAGAGGGCGCTTTTTAACCCTTTTTGGTCTGACATATTTAAAGCTTATGAGATGATTTATAATAAAATTGAGTTTAAAGTATGAAAGAGTTATTAGCAGAACCTGTTTCTTTTAAACCCTAAAATATGTGTCGGAAACAGGGTCATAGTCAGAACAAACTGGATTGAGAGAGGTGTATATTGTATTGGTCATTTCATTAAGGAAGATGGAGAATGTTTAACTTATATGGAATTCAGAACGATATACAACTTAGACATCGATTTTATAACGTATTTTGGTTGGATCCAATCTATTAAAAAATTCATAAGACGAACAAAAATTCAAGTAAATGAAAAGACGAGATACCTGTGGTACTAAAAACAATTTATTCTGTTCAAAAGGGTGCAAAATTATATTACAACATATTAAACGAGAGCAAAATCAGACCAAACAGCTGTTTAAAGTGGGAAGACAAATTAGGGCGTTAAAATGTCTTGGAAAGTTGTTTTCTTGAAGATACATAAAATAAAAAAGACGTTAAACTAAAATGGTTTCAACTCCGGATAGTACACACAGAATATTAGCAACTAATGTATTACTTAAAAATATGGGTGTGATTAATTGTGACTCATGCACCTTTGCGCAGTAGAAAAAGACAAGATTGATCACTTCTTATGGAAATGTCCCCACGTTCAAAATTTTTGGAAAGCTTGGAAATCTTGTTTAGGGAAAACTGTGAGATATCATTGAATTTGAAAATTACAGAAATGCTCGTTTTGTTTGGAGCGGAATGTAACGAGCAAACAGATGATATCATTGATTTTATATTACTTTCAGCTAAAATGTATATCTATAAATGTAAAATAAATAAAACTCGTCCAGTGGTCTCAAATTTTATAAAATCACTTAAATATAGATACAAAATAGAGGAATACAATGCAAAGATAATCTTTAAACACCAAATCTTCCAAAACAACTGGGCCTATTATAAAAACTTATTTTAAGTAGGCCTCCATAGATTAACTGGCTGACTTGTGTACAATTTTTTCCCCTTTCATTATATATTTTACAAGCTGACATGACACTATATACTTAAGCACATTGTAATGGGTGTTCACGCTTACCTGTCCATGTATGTGTGTATGCATGTGTGTGTGTGGGTATGCGTATATGCGTGTGTTGACATCTTTGTGATTTAATGTTCTCATGCCTACTAAACATATAAACTTTGAAATGATGTGATGTCATACAATCTTGTTTTCTTTGAAGAATTAAAAAACAAGTTATTGAAAAAAAAAAAAAAAAAAAAGAACTCGACTGACCAGTACCGTGTGCAAAATAAAAAGTACTGCGTGGTTTGCTGCATCACATTCCCGCCACTGAAGGCTCCTGAGCCAGTTAAAAAGTTCCAGATCGCCACGGGCTGAAGTTTGGCTGTATTGCAAAGTAAGTATACATTCCCGTTATCTGTTTACCTACTCTTATTTTATACATATAATGTTACACTGCATTCCATAACAGGTTTGACCTTATTTACACTCATTGCTCATGCTGTTTTTACTACAGGAATTATAGTCACACGAGTATAGCATTGTGTCTGTAGTAGGTCCAATGTAGGCTATATTCTTCGTTTGTGTTCTCTCCATAGATTTTAATTTTAAAGTGTGAAACTGATTTCGCTGATCGTATAGGCTACAGCAATAAATTGAAGGTGATAGTTACAACACTCGCAGCAGTAAAAAGGCTTCATCGCCTGAAAGTACATGAACCAAATCAGACATATTGCATACAACAAATCTATGCAGCACAGCTATAGACCTGAAAACCGATCGCTAGATCATTCAACACAACACATATATATATATATATATATATATATATATATATATATATATATATATATATATATATATATATATATATATAATGCAACATATGTACATTTGCAAGCTGCATCCATAACGGAAAGATTCAACATAATCGAAGCCCTGAATGTTGTCAATGGAGCTGATGCCAACAGTCTGGAGGAAATGGGGCACCTGGCAGAATCAGTCATGAAAGGCAAGGACGGTACAGTCTGGAGCTCAGTGTCCCCCTTCTGCATCTGTTGGGAGAGCTTCTGCTGAAAATGTGTTCACAATGCCTGCGAATCATCTAGCTGGTTGTAGTTCTATACAGGAACCTGTAGATGCATGTCAGCTGTTCATGTCAGTTAAAATGATAAAGTCCATGGTGAAGTTCACCAATCTAGACGGCAAGCGCCAGAAGGCAGACTTTGTAGAGACAGATGGCACTGAAATGAGGGTTTTTTTTGGGGACCGTTTCTGTTCTTGGGGCATGAGGCAAAGTATGTTGTCATCCGTTACTGTTTTTGATACTATGTATGGGCAAGGGTTTGTTCGGGCATCCTCCAGCCGAAACCGTTTTGTGCAGCTGTTCAACTTTTGAGGTTTGTTGACAAAGACACAAGGAGTGCCAGGAGGGGCCAAGATGTCTTTGTTCCTTTCACAGATTTTTGAGAAGACCTCACAAAGAATCTGAGGGATCACTCCACTCCTGGTCTTTTCATCAGCATTTGTGAACAGCTGGCTCCCTTCCATGGCAGATGCTCATTTATCCAGCATCTGCCTTCCAAGCCAGACAGGTATAGGGGGGGGGGGGGGGGGGGGGGGGGGGGGGGGGGGGGGGCAGCAGATGCGAAAAAATAATTCCCCCCCCCCCCCCCCCCCCCCCTTCTGGCAGACCCTATGTGGGGCGACACTGGGTATTGAAAGACAAGTCGATTTGGGGAGGAATGTTGCTCTTCGTCAGTCCGCTCCTTTCTATTAAACAGGGAGGAACATCACGACATGCAATTTCTTCACTGACAAGAACTGTCTTACGTTCTTCGGAGCAAAGGCCTGACAAATGTTTGGACTGTTCGTGCCAACAAGCGATTTCTCCCCGTGTACTTCAAATTGAAAAAAAAAAAAAAAAAAAGATTGCACCTTCGTGCGTCCTCATTTCTCTTCCAGAGCAACACCACCATTGTGAACTATCAGACGAAAGCAAACAAGAACGTTGTAATCATGAGCACCATGCATCAGGAAAGAGCCGTAACCCCTGAGGCCCCAAAGAAGAAGCTAGACATTGCGCGCTTCTATAACGCCGCAAAGGGCGCGTTG
>JADBJO010009200.1:52500-55000 GCA_016801955.1 Conus betulinus
GGTGTTGTGGGAGGCATCATGTTAGATGGGGAGTATGAAGAGCATCATGTTGGTGGGAGGGGGGTAGTCGAAGCCATCATGTCAGGGGGTAGTGGAAGGCATCATGTTAGGGGGGGTAGTGGAAGGCATCATGTTAGGGGGTAGTGAAAGGCATCATGTTAGGGGGGTAGTGAAAGGCATCATGTTAGGGTGAGTGGGAAGACATCATGTTAGGGGGCAGTGGAAGACATCATCATTAGGGTGAGTGAAAGACATCATGTTAGGGGGCAGTGGAAGACATCATGTTAGGGGGTAGTGGAAGGCATCATGTTAGGGGGTAGTGGAAGACACCATGTTAGGGTGAGTGGAAGGCATCATGTAGGGGGCAGTGGAAGGCATCATGTTAGGGGGGTAGTGGAAGGCATCATGTTACGTGGGGTGGGGGGAGTAGTGGAAGGTATCATGTTAGGGGTAGTGGAAGGCATCATGTTACGGGGGATGGGAGTAGTGGAAGGCATCATGTTCGGGGGGTAGTGGAAGGCATCATGTTGGGGCAGGGGGGGTGGGGTGTTGTGTTGTGTGAGGCATCATGTTAGATGGGGTGTATGGAGAGCATCATGTTGGTGGGAGGGGGGTAGTTGAAGCCATCATGTCAGGGGGGTAGTGGAAGGCATCATGTTAGGGGGGTAGTGGAAGGCATCATGTTAGGGGGTTGTGGAAGCATCATGTTAGGGGGTTGTGGAAGGCATCATGTTAGGGGGTTGTGGAAGGCATCATCTTGGGGGTAGTGAAAGGCATCATGTTAGGGGTAGTGGAAGGCATCATGTTAGGGGGTAGTGGAAGGCATCATGTTAGGGGGGTAGTGGAAGGCATTATGTTAGGGGGTAGTGGAAGACATTATGTTAGGGGGGTAGTGGAAGGCATCATGTTAGGAGGTAGTGGAAGGCATTATGTTAGGGGGGTTGTGGAAGGCATCATCTTGGGGGTAGTGTGAAAGCATCATGTTAGGGTGGGTAGTGGAAGGCATCATGTTAGGGGGGTAGTGGAAGGCATTATGTTAGGGGGTTGTGGAAGGCATCATCTCGGGGATAGTGAAAGGCATCATGTTAGGGGGTAGTGGAAGGCATTATGTTAGGGGGTAGTGGAAGGCATCATGTTAGGGGGGGTAGTGGAAGGCATTATGTTAGGGGGTAGTGGAAGGCATTATGTTAGGGGGTTGTGGAATGCATCATCTTGGGGGTAGTGAAAGGCATCATGTTAGGGGGGGTAGTGAAAGGCATCATGTAGGGGGGTAGTGGAAGGCATCATGTTAGGGATGGGGTAGTGAAAGGCATCATGTTAGAGGGTAGTGGAAGGCATCATGTTAGGGGGTAGTGGAAGGCATCATGTTAGCGGGGTAGTGGAAGGCATCATGTTAGGGGGAATGGATGGCATCATGTTAGGGATGGGGTAGTGGAAGGCATCATGTTAAGGGGGAGGGGGGGGGGTAGTGAAAGGGATCATGTTATGGGGTAGTGGAAGGCATCATGTACTGGGTAGTGGAAGGCATCATGTTACGGGGGTAGTGGAAGGCATCATGTTAGGGGGGGTAATGGAAGGTATCATGTTAGGGGGGGTAGTGGAAGGCATCATGTTAGGGGGGTAGTGGAAGGCATCATGTTAGGGGGGTAGTGGGAAGGCATCATGTTAGGGGGGTAGTGGAAGGCATCATGTTAGGGGGTAGTGGAAGGCATCATGTTAGGGGGTAGTGGAAGGCAGCATGTTGGGTAGTGGAAGGCATCATGTTAGGGTGAGGTAGTGGAAGGCATCATGTTAGGGAGGAGTAGTGGAAGGCATCATGTTAGGGGGTAGTGGAAGGCATCATGTTAGGGGGTAGTGGAAGGCAGCATGTTGAGGTAGTGGAAGGCAGCATGTTAGGGTGAGGTAGTGGAAGGCATCATGTTAGGGGGGTAGTAGTGGAAGACATCATGTTAGGGTGAGGTAGTGGAAGGCAGCATGTTGGGTTGATGGTGGAAGGCATCATGCTATGGGGGGGTAGTGGAAGGCATCATGTTAGGGGGGTAGTGGAAGACATCATGTTAGGCTGAGGTAGTGGAAGACATCATGTTAGGCTGAGGTAGTGGAAGGCAGCATGTTGGGTTGGTGGTGGAAGGTATCATGCTATGGGGGTGGTGGAATGCATCATGCTATGGGGTACTGCAAGGCATCATGTTAGGCGTGGTAGTGGGAGGCATCATGTTAAATGAGGTGTATGGAAGGTATCCTGTTAGGGGGGAGGGTGGGTAGTGGAAGCCATCATGTTAGAAGGTAGTGGAAGGCGTCATGTTAGGGGGATAGTGGAAGGCATAATGTTAGTGGGTAATAGAAGGCATCATGTTAGGGGGTTAGTGGAAGGCATCATGTTACGGGGGTAGTGGAAGGCATCATGTTAGGGGTTAGTGGAAGGCATCATGTTACGGGGGTAATGGAAGGCATCATGTTAGGGGGTTAGTGGAAGGCATCATGTTAGGGGGTAGTGGAA
>JADBJO010009200.1:60000-65000 GCA_016801955.1 Conus betulinus
GCACGGTGCTTGTCTTCAGGTCTACGGGCAGGCAGGTTTACAACTTTCTGCAAGTCACCAACTGCTGCAGTCCTCAGTCTGGAGAACCATCTGTCAGGACAGGCCGACGTTGTCAGAGTCACAGTGACATCCACCGACCCATTGAAAACAGAAATAAAAACAGAGTTCACAATAGAGGTGGGCCCTCACCGTGCCTTCGACGTGGACCGCACAGAACGGCACTTCGCTGTGGTGGAGGAAGCTGTTCCCAAGTCCAGCCCCCGGCGCAGTGTCCGTTTGTACCGACGGTCAGAGAGGTCAGCGGTCAGCACGTACACGCCGCTGTGTGAGGACTTCCAGCCTTCAGATGTCTGTTTTTATACACTGGGAGGGCAGGAAGTTCTCCTCGTTGCCCGACCATTTGAACGACGCCATCCATGTGGTGACCATCCAGGGGGAGGAACTGAGGTTTAAGCGGTATCTGTGCGCAGGATATCCGGTCCTGCAGCAGCCCACAGCCATGACCATGGACATAAAGGGTCGGCTGTGGGTTGCCTGCACTGGCGGGACAGTCCTGACAATTGAGTCAATCGAGAAACTAGAGACTACCGTATGATGTGTGTGTGTGTGTGTGTGTGTGTGTGTGTGTGTGTGTGTGTGTGTGTGTGTGATATGTATGTTTTAGTGTGTGTGTGTGTGTGTGTGTGTGTGTGTGTTGTTGTGTGTGTGTGTGTGTGTGTGTGTGTGCGTGTGTGCGTGTGTGCGTGCGTGCGTGCGTGTGTGTGTGTGTGTGTGTGTGTGTGTGTGTGTGTGTGTGTGTGTGTGTGTCTTAGAATAAGGGTTCACCTCAGTGGCGTTACACCCTCGCCGCTCATTCGACTCCTCATCCACAGCCACAGCCCGGCCCAGCCCTGACTACCGCCGAGTCACTTCGGTGGCGTTCAGTGGCGCCTGTTCAGATCCAACATACACAGAACACTCTCTGTTAAGCCCCCTACTGACGACAATAACAATTGCTTAGCATAAGTGAGCTCTTCCTCCAGAAGGCGCCACCATGTCCATCCAACGACAGTCCCCATGAATTTGTCGATACCGCTGACCGCAACAGAATCCAACCAAAGCCACAGACGTAGAGAGGTAATCAGAACTTAGGTTACCATGAGAACAGGGCATGAATGCCACAGAATTTAAGACTATTTTATGCTGATTGATGACGATAATGCTACGGATTTCCAGTCTGGCCTAAGACTGCATGACAAGGCGGTGCTTTACGCCTTCTTTCATAATGTATCCCAGCGTCAACAAGGCCCAAGAGATTCAGACACCTGCAGTGTTGGTGAAGAAATTTGAGCAACACTCTCAGAGACACATTCATTAAGAGGATGAAATTCCACTGTCTGGTGCCAGTCTTCCCACCTGAGCCGTAGCAAAGTCAACTGTGGAGCACAACAATCCCATGAATAAAGGGCTCTGATAGGAATCGAACCCACCACAACCCAGTAATAATGCTGGTTTTGGAATTAATAATGCTGGTTTTGCAGTGAAAATTGTATAATGAAGACATGAAATGATAGCGTGCTTGTTATGTTTTTGAAATACTATGGAATATATACCCAAAACACCAGAGATATGTTTTTCTATCGGGTGTATACATGTTTGTGGAGTTCCTGGTCTGATGTAGACAATGCATAAATCTATACTTGAAGCAGCAGAGTATTGCTTCAGAGGGGAACGTTCCACAGAGTACAGACGAACCACCAGAACCACCAGAACGATGGCTTCAAGATACATACAGTGGGACAGCCTCCCCATATTTGAAACCCACCCCTGGACAGTTCTCAGTGAAAGAAGGAGGAAGGGTCGGAATTGGGCGGAAGGGGGATGGGGGTGGGAGGAGGGGTGCAGGAGACACCTATTGCCATGAACCAGGACGCACGCAATTCACGACCTCCCCCTCCAACAATCCCATCCCTGGACAGTTAGCTTTGGTGTATATTTGTGGTGATTCTAACAACTCGGAATTTGAGCTTGTCGTATGGTTTATGCATGTGTGATTATCCTGATAACTTTGTTTGATTGCATACTTTAGTGCAGACATCTGTAATTATTCTGTCAACTGTGATGTTGATTGTATGATATGGTCCATTTATCAGTAATTGTTCTGATAACTCTGACGTTGATTGTATAGAATTGATGACACATTTGACGGTGATAATTTTAATGGCTGACGCTGATTGTATGATGCGATTCACATTTGACAGTCTGTGGTGATTCTGATAGCTCTGGCGCTGATTCTATGATGTGATTCACATTTGACAGTCTGTGGTGATTCTGATAGTTCTGGCGCCGATTGTATGATGTGATTCACATTTGACAGTCTGTGGTGATTCTGATAGCTCTGGCGCTGATTGTGCAGCATGATTGATTTACAACTGTATGCCCGTAAGAATAATCATGGTTCAAACAGTTTTGACAATACAGGTGATATTATCAACGATTCTGTAGTTAACAGAGTTCCTGTTTTTGATAACAAAGAGTACAGAAAAGAATATTCCCCACGCTGGTTCTGTAGCATGGCACACACACACACACACACACACACACACACACACACACACACACACACACACACACACATACACACACACGCGCACGCACACACACACACACACACACACACACACACACACACACACACAAACACACACACACACACACACACACACACACACACACACACACACACACACACGTGCGCGAGCGCACACAGAGAGGTATATATATATATATATATATATATATATATATATATATATATATATATATATATATATATATATATATATTGTCATACATATATATTGTCATACTGCCAATGAACCAGGCCAATTATCATACTATTTTTAACAGATTTTGCTCCCCAAGGGGTTGAGCACCTTAAGATTTTTATTAGGCGTTTTAACAGTATTTTCAATATATATATATATATATATATATATATATATATATATATATATATATATATATATATATATATTGAAAATACTGTTAAAACGCCTAATAAAAAAAAATATATATATGAGTTCTTCCTTCGTAAGGGCACGCATAAAGTGTAAATTATGATCAAGAGTTCTTAAACACATTATCACCAAGAAGATTTTCAGTTTTGTTTATTTCATGTTCTTAATATTTTAGTATTTTGAATCAATCAGTAGGTGCATTAAGATGTTGTTATCATTTTACAAAGGCACTTACATTAAATCTTGATTGTCTTCCATTTAATATTGTAATAAACGCGTGTCCCTTTGGTAAAGCTACGGAATTTTTGAAGCGCAACAGATCCGCCATTACTAATGTTACTAGCTAACTTTATTCCGTCATTATTAATGACATTAATTTCAGTTTCCTTTTCTCTGTGCAGTCTTCAACCAACTGCACGCACCTTAGGTCATCCAGAAAATTGGTCTGGATTCACTGCTTCTCTGATTGGCCTGCTGATCTCTGTCAGGACATAACGAATGCCTTCTATCATATTGATGCTGGTGATTCAAAGTATTTATGAAAAAGAAATGCAACAAACATTCTAGTGCTGATTTTTGTAGTGTGGTTCCTACTGTTGTGGTCAGTCTGATGACTCTACTGTTTTGGTTTATATATTTCTGGTAATTCTTATTACGCTAATTGATAATACTAAATAAAATTTTGTTCGTGCGAACATCATTTTGGTTTCAGTTTTTTTGTTCGGTTGGTTGGTTGGTTTGGATGGTTTATTTTTGGTGGCGGTTTTGTTGTTGTTGTTGGTGGTGGTGATGGTGTTGGTGGTCGTCGTGTTAGTGGTGATGGTGTTTTTTTTTTTGTTTTTTTTTTTCATCTCATCTTCTAATCCAAACACACCCAAAGCCCTCCAAAGCTGCACCCCAGCCTGTCCCATAGAAGTCCTGGCACCGACAACTGGCGGGGAGCAGTTAGCATCAAGATGCCATGAGGGCAACCTACCTGAGAAGACCCTGGACCGGTGCTGTGTCACTTGGGTGGTGTTGAGTGGTGCCTGTTGTGATCCACCACCACCACCACACACACACACACACACACACACACACACACACACACACACACACACACACACACACACACACACACACACACACACACATATACACACACACGCATGCACGCACGCACGCACGCACGCACACACGCACACACACAATGCGTGCTATCTATATAAAATATACATGCCGCCCCACCCCCCATCCCCAGTTCTCTCCCCCAACAGCCCCACTTTCCCCACTTCCCTGTCCCCAGTTACCTTCCTTTCCACTCCACACCCCATCCATCCTCCCTTCCCCTGTCCCCACCTCTCCCCCACCTACACCTCCCTCCCTTTCCCCACCTCTCCCCCACATTTACCCTCCTCCCTTTCCCCTGTCCCCACCTCTCCCCCACCTTTACCCTCCTCCTTTCCCCTGTCCCCACCTCTCCCCCACCTTTACCCTCCTCCCTTTCCCCTGTCCCCACCTCTCCCCCACCTTTACCTTCCACCTTTCCCCTGTCCCCACCTCTTCCCCACCTTTACCCTCATCCCTTTCCTCTCTGCCCCCACCTCTCCCCCCACTCTTGTGGTGATTTTTTCAATTTTGATCGTGGAAGACTTTGCACAATTCTTTTTTTTTCTTTTCCATACTGAAACCCACAGAAGCAAACAAAAAGATAGTGAATTATTTAGACATTACGTTAGACCTCAGCCAACATATATTTAAACCATATAAAAAAAACAAATGACATATCTGTTTATGTAAACACCAAAAGTAATCACCCACCTTCTATACTGAAAAAATACCTAGAGGGCATAAACAAGAGATATCTAATCTGTCATGTAATGAAACAGTATTTAATAACACTGCAGCTGAGTACCAAGAAGCGTCACACCAAAGTGGTACAACTATAAATTACACCATGACCCAGGAAATGATATGAGCAGACACAAGAAGAACAGGAAGAGGAAAATCATATGGTACAGC
>JADBJO010009200.1:67500-86507 GCA_016801955.1 Conus betulinus
AATTCATGTGAGCAGTTGGTATGAACTACTGACTTCACAGCGCCCTCAGCACTGTGTCTTAAGAGGTTCTTAGGTGGCACCTTTAGTTAGTTTTTTTTGAAAAACTCAACAAACATACTATGGTATTGCACACCAGCCTTTTTCTGGTATAGCATTCTTCTTAAAAAACCGAAAAGGCAGAGGAGTCAAATTACCACTTTCCGCGGTCACTGAGGAGAAACAATCAGGTTTCGAAATACGGTATCTGACCAGGAGTTATATGTTAGTGAGCTTTCTCCCCATTGGAGATGGTCTCCCTCTTTGGAGACTATAAGCTTGCTGAAGGTTCATTTTGAGAAGCATTATTTATTCCCCATTCACCACTCAAGCACATACTGTCAGTTAGGCAGAATCATCTACCACTGCAGATATGCTGCTCTGTAAGTGCTGGAACGGTGCTCGGTACTTATCCTTGGAATTTATTGTTTCATTGTAATTTAGTCCCTTGTGGATTCATTCCAAGAACTGGCCCTCAGCACTTGTGTCTTAAGAGGTTATCTTTTTATATTTTCTACTTTTCACAAGAAAATGTAGCTTGTTTTGCTCTTTCATGATTTTCTTTTGATTCTTAGGTGGCACCTTTAGTTAGTTTTTTGAAAACCCAACAAACATACTATGGTATTGCACACCAGCCTTTTTCTGGTATAGCATTCTTCTTAAAACGAAAAGGCAGAGGAGTCAAATTACAACTTTCCGCGGTCACTGAGGAGAAAACAAGCACATACTGTCAGTTAGGCAGAATCATCTACCACTGCAGATATGAAGGCTTACCAATCCCCTATTTCTACAATCTGAGACATAAGGGCAAGCTTTGTTTATAATTCAATATATATATCTGAAACGTCATACGGGTTGAGGGAAAAGAATAAGCATGCAATGGTTTTTTTTTACATAGATCTAGCCGTCTAAACAACGGTACAAACAGAAAAAACCCTACTCCTTTACCTCTCAGTGACTAACATCATAAGACAAAAGACCCCCCCCCCCCCCCCCCCCCCCCCCCCCCTCCATACAGATATTTACTCCGTTGAAATGAGCAAAGGCAGAGAGAGAGAGAGAGAGAGAGAGAGAGAGAGAGAGAGAGAGAGAGAATGAACGAACGAATGAATGAATCTTATTTATTGAGGGAAATCCGGAAGTTTGTTAGTTGATATTTTATACTTCATAAGACAAATATCTCACATAAAAGATGATGATATTGATTTTTGCATATGTGCGGTTTACAAGCCTTTCCAAAGCTGTGTACACAAACTTTGTACAGTGTGTCTGTGCGATGCGACGTGCCGCTGATTGTTTCTGCATTTCCTTCAACTTTCTGGACGTTTCCAGTCAATTACGCAACATCATTTTAAAAAATGAGAGAGAGAGAGATGTAACTTCAACTTGATGTGATCGTTTCTGTTTCTTATCGCATTCCAATTCCGTTTGACTGTGTGGAAACACAACGCTAAGTAGACTGCAAAAAACTTAAACACCAGATCGATGATGGTTTGGGTTATCCAACATGGCGGATAAGCTCCGTCCACTGGCTTCAGTGGCCTTAGCGGAAGAAAGAACGGCGTGCGCTCTCCCCTTGATCTAACCTTCTTGGTGGCGGCAGCTGACAGACAGATGGAAGAGCAGCTGAAGTCCTTGCAGTCCATGTTCACAGACCTGGACAAGGACGTTGTCCGTGTCATTGAGGAACGGGAAGGCCGCAAGAAAGAACTGTCCAGTCTCCTCCAACAAGTCAACAACGCCATCACCTCGGTACAGCTAGTGACGTCATCATCATCGCCAAGGAGATGAGAAGTGGGCGTGGCAGCCCGCCAGCTGTAGCCGCTCTGACATCACGAGAAGAAAGACCCGTCCGTAGACCCGTTCTTCACTGTAACGTCGGCACTGACGCCCATGATACAGACGGCACGTGACAACGTGGGTCGTGTGAGCCTGACGGGGATGAAGGAGACGAGGCCAGAAATGAGGGTGAAGGAACGCTTTCAGTGTGCACATGACCTGGATGTGGAGGTCTTCTCCCTTTGTCATAGAGAGATTCATATCCACCGGGAGTGTATGTGTCCTATGAGTGGTGTGGGATGAGGGAGAACTGTCCTGTCAATGGGTTTTCAGAGACAGGGAAGTGTGTGTCTACTGGTCGTGGTGACCACGTGGGCAAAGTGTCCTACAAACGTTATGCTAAAGGACGATGCATGTATTTGACATGTACACGGTCAGGCAGGTTTTTAGAACTTACTGCAAGTCACCAACTGCACATTACAGGTTGGACAACAACCTGTCAGGACAGGCCAACGTTGTCAGAGTCACAGTGACATCCACCGACCCATTGAAAACAGAAAACAAAAACAGAGTTCACAATACAGGTGGGCCCTCACCGTGCCTTCGACGTGGACCACACAGAACGGTACTTCGCTGTGGTGGAGGAAGCTGTTCCCAAATCCAGCCCCCGGCGCAGTGTCCGTTTGTACCGACGGTCAGTGAGGTCAGCGGTCAGCACGTACACGCCGCCCTGTGAGGACTTCCAGCCTTCAGATGTCTGTTTTTATACACTGGGAGGGGCAGGAAGTTCTCCTCGTTGCCGATCAGTTGAACGACGCCATCCATGTGGTGACCATCCAGGGGGAGGAACTGAGGTTTGAGCGGTATCTGTGTGTGCAGGATGTCCGGTCCTGCATCAGCCCACAGCCATGACAGTGTACATTCACGGACGGCTGTGGGTTGCCTGTACCGACACACACACGCGCGCGCGTGCGCGCGCGCGCGCGCGCGCACACACACACACACACACACACACACTTACATATACAGTTAAGCGCGCTCGACGCGCGCGCGCGCACATACGTTCACTTTTACCAAGCATAGAGTTGTGCGGACCATATGTAAATCAAAATGTCAAAACATCTTCTCTAAGATAGGCTGTGAAGTCAGTAGTTCATACCAACTGCTCACATGAATTAAGAGTTGTGTTTGTAGTGTTAAACTACACAGTGGACATACGCGCTGCTAGGAGATGAATGCAATGTCTGACCTAACCGACGGGTGTTGGCTAACGGTCAAGAAAGAAGAGAGGAGAGGGAGGAAGGGTGTTCACACTTTCTTCTTCCCTGTCCCTGCTTTCAGTGACGGGGTTGTATATGGCACAGCTTGTCACTTTGGTCTCTCCAGCTCAATACACACACACACACACACACACACACACACACACACACACGAAAGAGCGCGCGCGCGTACACACACACACACACACACAAGGCTGATCTTCGTTTTTTGTAGCCTTTAAACTCACTGCGCAGGGAATCTCAATTTTTTAAAAACTTTTTTTGTGGTTATTTTTTTTTTGTTTTTTTTGTTTTGTTTTTGTTTATTACTATTTCTTCCTGTTTGAAAATTGAATGTTGGACAAAGATTTTAAAGTTTTTCAGTGGAACTGTCGATCATTCTAACTGGTAAGGATCAACTTATACAGCAGTTAGCTGAAGAAAAATATAACATATTAGCTTTGCAATCACTAAATATTCGGAAGGACAAACTACCTAAGTTACCAAACTATTATTTTCCACCTATTATCCAAAACGTCGATGAAAATGAAAAAGTTAATGTAGCTATATATGTACATGAGGATGAGAAGTATACGCTATGTGCAAGTCCAATTCCATCAGATATTGCTGGGTTGCATGCCTGTGCAGTCAGGGTACAAACAAATTCAAGTGTATTAACAATTATATCTGTTTATTTACCACAAGGACCCAATGATATTAATACGGAATGGTTACGATTACTCCAGTCAGACAATTCTAATAAATATCTTATCATTGGGGATTTTAATGCCCATTCATTCTTTCTGGGAAAAAAGGGGTGTCAAAAAGTAACGAACAATCGCTTTATAGAAAATATCGTGGATTCATCTCTTTATCTTTTAAACAATGGTTGTATTACTCGCATCCCAGACAATCCAAAACACAACCCTAGCGCCATTGACTTGTCACTGATATCTCCTGATTTAGCAGTGTTTTGTGACTGGCAAACCCTTGATGATTCATTAAATAGTGACCATTTTCCAATTATTATTACATTAGAAAACATGCAGTGTAAAACAAATGATGCAACATATGACAAAGTTCCAAAATATTGTTTACAAATTTGCAAATTGGAACAAGTTTTCTGTCTATTAAGTTCATTCAACATTGATATAGATACCATTAATAATCAAGATGTTGATACACTATATGACAGATTTCAAAAGACCATACATTCAGCTGCTCGTGAATCCATCCCAACAGTAAAATCTGTAAAATCTAAAAAACATCTGGGTAATATCTGGTGGAACGACACTTGTCAACGTGCAAAAGATGAGAAAATTGCGAAATCGAAAGAATATAAACGTGAAAAGATCCAAAAGAAAAGGTCATAAAGAATTTGGAGAGAAAAAGAGTAAAGAATCTACAAAACAGAATAAATGCTCGAGAAAAAAACGACAATATTGGTCATCTTTTTGTGAAAATAATGTATCAAACTTTAAAGATATTCAAAAAGTTTGGACAAAATTAAAAACAATGAAAAGTGGAATTAATCTACCAATTGTCCTGTTCATCTTACCAATTGTGAATTTCCATCTAATTTTGATAAAGCTGAGGCATTTGCTGACTTGTTTGCTAAAAATAGCAGCAAAGAAAATCTATCCACTGAAAATAAAAATTATCGAGAAAACGAAGAAAATAAAGACATTTATAATAAACCAAATCCAATTGAAGATCATTACCTAAATACCCCAATAACAATTCAAGAAGTTAAAGAATGTTTAAGTAATTTAAACAGTAAGACATCAGTGGGTTTAGATGGCATATCTAATGAAATCCTTAATCATCTTCCACAAAATGTAATACATTTTCTCCTCTCGTTTTTTCAGAAATGTTGGGAAAAGGGAACAATGCCTATGATTTGGAAACAATCTATTGTTGTTCCAATTCATAAGAAGGGAAAACCTATGAAAGATATAAGTAGTTATCGCCCCATTGCTTTAACATCAAACACATGTAAATTAATGGAAAAAATTATATTAAAAAGATTAGTTCACCATTGCAATAAACATAACATAATTCCTATCAATCAAGCTGGATTTCAAACAGGTAGATCCACAATTGAACACTTGGTTAAACTTTCTACCCAGGTAAAACATCAATTTGCACGTCGCAAGAACACATATTAGCCACATTTTTTGACATTCGAAAGGCCTACGAACATGTATGGCACAAGCGTTTGCTGTATAAAATTAAGAATATTGGTATTAGTGGTAATATGTTAATTATATTCAAGAGTTTCTTCATTGCCGGTCTATTCAAACACGAATAGGAAATACTTATTCATCCCTAGGCCTTTACAGATGGGTCTACCCCAAGGTTCTGTAATTTCACCAATGTTATTCAACATTCTGATTTATGATCTACCAAAAGGTCTCTCAAAAGATACAGAATTAGCTCAGTTTGCTGACGACATATGTTTATGGGTTAAAGTAACTATGAAACGCCATACTTCTCTACGATCTCTGAATTACATCAAAATCAAATACCAGCATGAGCTCAATAAAATAAACAAATTCTTACATGAAAATGGGCTTTCCCTTTCAACAGAAAAAAAAAACTCACATGATGCTCTTCAACTCTGGTTATGATCCAGAAAAGCTACCAAAATTTACATTGGATGGTATGATTTTAAACTATATGTTAAAAACGTTAAATTTCTAGGAGTCATAGTAAGTAGCAAACTTACGTGGAATGCTCACATTGATTACATTCTAAACAAAGCAAGGAAAAGCTTAAACTTCCTTAAAATTATAAATAAACAATCCTGGGCTCAAGATTCTAAAACATTAACCATCTTAGCAAATGCTTTAGTTCGTTCAAGACTTTGCTATGCTCAAGAAGTTTTTCTTTAATGCACCTCAGCATCTTTTAAATAAACTTCAAAGTGTTGATTGCAAAGCTTATAAAATTGCCCTTGGAGTCCCCACACATACATCAAATTTAGGGACATACAATGAGGTAGGTGTCTTACCACTCACAGACTTCCGAAAAGCTTCTGCTTCAAAGTTTGTTTTGAAAAGTTTCTCACAAAAAAAATTTTTGTTCTCAAGAGGTATGCTTAGATTCGAAAAAGGACTTTGGAAAGCGTGCTCAAAACATACTCTCAACAAAATCTATCTGTGCTTATTCGTGCGATCTTCTGAGTGAAACTAATATAGATCAAAATAACATTGCTAAAAATCCAACGTTTTCTCCAGTGCCAAAATGGAACAATCAACAGCAATCTTTGATACAGAATACACAGATTTATCAAAAAATGACTCACCTAATCTTTTAAAAACTCACGTATGCTCTCATTTAGAAAATATTACAATAATCATTTAAAAATATATACGGATGGTTTCAGTGCTTGATAATTCAAATTCAGGAGCAGCCTTCGTAATCCCTAGTTTACACATTCAAAAGTTATTTTGTCTTGGTAACAACTTATCTATCTATATACAGTGCAGAACTATTTGCTATATTGAAGTCCTTGGATTTCATACTAACTTTTCCCATTAACAACAGTCAACTTTTAATATGTGCGGATTCGAAAGCAGCTCTTCTTTCGATAAAGTCGCCCAATTCACGCATACGCCAAGATATGATAATTGAAATAAATCATTTAATACACCTTCTTTCAATCAAAGGAATTACTGTGACTTTTTGCTGGGTGCCTTCTCACTGCGGCATAAATGGAAACGAAAGAGTAGATCGAGCTGCAAAACAAGCAGCCCAAAATAGTAATGATGCTGTGTCCGTTAATGTTCCATTAGATTTAACAGAATGCTATTCAATCATTAATAGAAAATCTCATGAAAACGCTAAAATCTTATTGTTAAATACAGACATACAGTATATAGTCGTAATTGTTTTAATCATCAACATGACGGAGACAACAAAAACAGACCATCCAAGCGTTTTATCTGCTCATCTAGAGAGATTGAGAGTCTTATCATAGACTTCGTTTAAATTCAATCAAAACAAAATATTGTAACAATGTCAGATGTATGTGCGGTGAATCCTTAAGTGTCAATCATATATTGACACGTTGTTCAAAAACAAAAGACATTTTTAAGAAATTGGGTATTGATGGTTTCACTGATGGATCGACTCCTTTGTCTTTATCTAGCATACTAACAATTATTCTGTTCTTCAATCTGTATGTAAAGGTTTATTGCATAGTTCACTGAGTATTTATTTGTAAAATTGTTAATTTATTGATTTGGTAACTCAATTGTCCATTGTTACTAGTTTATCTATTCGTTTATATAATTAGGATCCAGGTGGGGTACATGACAATTCGTAGGGCAAAAGGGATACACTCACTATTGTCTAAATCACTTTCAAGAGAGAGAGAGAGAGAGAGAGAGAGAGAGAGAGAGAGAGAGAGAGAGAGAGAGAGAGAGAGAGAGAGACGAGATACGGAAACTTTAATCATGATTAGGCCATTGCCCCTCATTAAAGGGGTGCATAGATACAAACATTTGTCCAATCTGGCATTCATAAACAATGACATCATCCATAACACACTTAGCAGTAATGTTAAGAAATGAAAATAGAACGTAGCTTTATAGCCTTATAAATATAGATTGATAATTTCTAACTGTTTTCTCTAGTGTGCACGTCACGAACAATACTAATTTAAACTGACTTGGAGTGTTATAGCATTTCGACGGTAAGTATTGTGCTCTTATGTCATGTAGAGCAGGACAGCATAAAACAAAATTCATCTCATTTTCTTTCTCTTTCGGACAAAGTGGACATATTAAGTCGTTTCCACTGTGTTTTCTATAACGATTATGATGTACTGCAATTTCGGAAATGCCAAGCCTAAATCTTATCAAATTAAACGTTAAATGTCTGTCTAAATCGACTAACAAATACGTTTTAACATCAGGGACAGTGCAGAAGGTTCTGTACACACTAAATCTGTCACTATTATTGATATGATAATTCCAATCTTCCCACCTGCAACAAATTAACCTTTCCCTGAAAGCTTTTAGAAACTCGCTAATCCCTTCCACGCCTTGATTCAGCCATTCATATCCAAAGCCCAAACATGTACAGTTTAGAGCGAACACTGCCTACAGTTTGGACATGCGCCAGGAGAAAGGTGGGGGGACAGGGGAGAATGAAAGAGGACAGTGTTCCACGGCACCTGCATTGGCTCCTATATGCAAAGGCTGAACTCATGTAAAGAGGAAGCAAACAACTTCTAGTGTCAGTGCACAACGAAACTTCTGCATTTTGAACGGCTGTCGCTGCAAATGCGTTGGGCCGACAAAGTCATATTTGAAAAGAAGATAAAGAAATGCTGAAGATTACGGTTCTAGAACGTTATTTCAATATGGAACGTTTCTACACATGGTTGAAGAATTCGTTGTTTTCGTCTGCGGAACAGAGGAAGGAGTGGTGAAATACCCCCCTCTCTCTGTCTCTCTGCCTCTCTCTCTCTCTCTCTCTCTCTCTCTCTCTCTCTCTCTCTCTCTCTATGTGTGCATGTGTATATATATATATATATATATATATATATATATATATATATATATATATATATATATATGTGTGTGTGTGTGTGTGTGTGTGTGTGTGTGTGTGTGTGTGTGTGTGTGTACGTACATGTGTACTGTATGAGTGTTTGTTCTTTAATTATCTAGTAATAAAGGCACCTCTCTCTCTCTCTCTCTCTCTCTCTCTCTCTCTCTCTCTCTCTCTCTCTCTCTCTACATAAGCGTGCGCACACATATTTAGGTGTGTGTTTGTGTGTGTGTGTGTGTGTGTGTGTGTGTGTGTGTGTGTGTGTGTGTGTGTGTTGTATGAGTGTTTGTTCTTAAGTTATGCAGTCATAAAGACTCTCTCTCTCTCTTCTTTTTCTTCTTCTTCTTCTTCTTCTTTTTTCTTCTTCTTCTTTCTTCTTCTTTCTTCTTCTTCTTCTTCTTCTTCTCTACGTGCTCGTTACTCCCTGTCTTGTATGTTTAAAAGGAAAAGGTCTTAAACAACAGACGAATGGACACGGTCCGTGTGTTTCGGTGCCTGGTCATGCTTGCCGCTGATTGTGGAAGCATGGAAGCGGATGGCAATGGGATGGAGGATGGTGGGAGGGGGTATGTGCGTGTGTGTGTGTGTGTGTGTGTGTGTGTGTGTGTGTGTGTGTGTGTGTGTGTGTGTGTAGGGGGGGGGGGGGGGGGCGAGTAGACTATGTGTGAATGATTGTCGGTGTAAAGAAATGTATGTCTGTATAATTTGAGGATTGGTGATAAAGACCGAAACAAAAGGGGGGGGGGGGGGGGGGGGGGGGGGGGGGTGTCAAAAAGAAAACAAAAACAATGCACAACGTTTCGACTCTTAGAGTCTTTTTCAAGTGACAACACAGCAAAATTTGCGTGTACTGTCGTTTCATGTCACTTGAAAAAGACTCTAAGAGTCGAAACGTTGTGCATTGTTTTTGTTTTCTTTTTGACCCCCCCCCCCCCCCCCCCCCCCTTTTGTTTCGGTCTTGGAAAGGGGGATGGGGTGTAAGGGGAGGGCAGGAGTAAGGCCGCCGGAGCCTTTGAATCTCAAAACTGACTCTGCAAGTCTGGAGTCGTCTTATGACTTGTGTCTATTGACATGACGTGGGTTCTATTCATGGCCTCAGCCCTCACCCTGACACAGGACACCACGAACTGTGCAGTTTAACCGACACTGAATAGTGGTGACATGCACCACCTCCACCCTATTCTCCTTATTGAGAATGGCTGCTGTTCTACTGTTTACCTCACCCAGGTGTCGCTGGCTGCACGATGCACCACGTGACTTAGCAACAGCAGTGACGTCAGCAGATCTCGGCGCTGTTGTCAGTGTGCTGTGGTCTTGTCACTGGGACAGACGGCTTTCTGAGGAAGAGCGCAGCTGGGAACACTTGGCCACACCCGTCTTCAGGTAACATTCTGTGCTGTGTCTGTTGAGCTGTGTGTTAGCTATCAGGACATCGTAACGTTCTGTGCTGTGTCTGTTGAGCTGTGTGTTAGCTATCAGGACATCGTAACGTTCTGTGCTGTGTGTCTGTTCAGCTGTGTGTTAGCTATCAGGACATCGTAACGTTCTGTGCTGTGTCTGTTCAGCTGTGTGTTAGCTATCAGGATATCGTAACACTGTGTCTGTCCGCTGTGGTGTTAACTGTCAGGATATCGTCATTGAATCATTTCGGGACTATGATTTGGGCATTGAAATGAACGTTCCTGTGTGGCATTTTGACCTGCTAAAATTATCATTATAATGCAAACATCTTTTTGTACTCCCAGTTCTTATAGAACAGGGAGTTCTTTAGAATGGGAATGAAGAAATGCTGTGTGTGTGTGTGTGTGTGCGTGTGTGTGTGTGTGTGTGTGTGTGTGTGTGTGTGTGTGTGTGTGTCCGTCCGTCCGTCCGTCCATCCATGGTCAAAATGTGTTCCACTCGCTCCAGACAAAGGTACTGGGCTGATCTTTCTGAAAATTTGTAGGTATGTTCACTATGGGTCACGGATGATGCCCGATGTTTTAATTTACCGTTATAGCCTGTAACGGCCTGTAACGGTTTTTCTTCTTTATGGAATATCTCAGAAATTACTCTGTTGATCTTTCTGAAAATTTAGGGGTATGTTCATTATGGGTAAAGGATGAACCCGATGTGTTAGTTGACCATCATAGCCATTACTAATGGCTATAACTGCCCATAATGTTTTTTCTTCTTTATGGAATATCTCAGAAAGTTCTTCGCCGATCTTTCTGAAAATTTGTAGGTATGTTCATTATGGGCGACGCATGATGTCTGATGTTTTAGTTGACCTTTATAGCCATTACTAATGGTTATGATGGCCTGTAATGTTTATTGTACACTCAGTTCTTATAGAAAAGGGAGTGCTTTAGAATGGGAACGAAGAAATGCTGTGTGTGTGTGTGTGTGTGTGTGTGTGTGCGTGTGTGCGTGGGCGCGCGCGCGCGCGCGCGTCCGTCCGTCCATGGTCAAAAATGTGTTCCACTCGCTCCAGACAAAACTACTGGGCCGATCTTTCTGAAAATTTGTAGGTATGTTTACTATGCATCAAGGATGATGCCTGATGGTGTTTTTGGCTTTTAAAATTTTTATTTTATTTATTCATTTTTTACCGTTTTAGCCATTACTAACGGCTGTAATGGCCTGTAACAGTTTTTCTTCTTCATGGAATATCTCAGAAAGTACTTGGCCAATCTATGTGAAAATAAGCAGGTATGTTCACTATGGGCTACGAATGATGCCCAATGTTTTTGTTTACCAATATACTCGTTGCTAACGGCTATAACGGCGCATATTTTTTTTTCTTCTTTGGAATATCTCAGAAAGCACATTGTCGATCTTTTTGAAAATTTATAGGAATGTTCATTATGGGTCACAGACGATGCCCGATGTTTTAGTTCACTGTTATAGCTGTTACTAATGGCTATAACTGCCGATAACGGTTTTTTTCTTCTTTACGGAATATCTCAGAAAGTACTTGGCTGATCTTTCTGAAGATTTGTAGATATCTTCATTATGGGTCACGGATGATGCCCAATGTATTATTTTACCATTATAGCCATTACTAATGGCTATAACTGTCCATAACGGTTTTTCTTCTTTACAGAATGTCTTAGGAAGTTCTTGGCAACTCCTAACAATTTGTGGGTATGTTCATTATGGGTGCCGGATTATGCCTGATGTTTTATTTTACCGTTATAGCCATTACTAACGACTATAGCAGCCCATAATGGTTTTTCATTTTTATGGAATATTTCAGAAGGACTCGGCCGATTGTCCAGGACGGAGGAAATCGTGATGGCATTGTTTAAGTGCACTATGTTGATGTAGTATTAGTCAGGGCTTAACACACCAAGGTTATCTTTGCACTCGTACATGCATATGCACACTCGTGCGCCCATCAAACATTCACATCTCTCTGGGAATGGGATGTCACGAGAACAATAAATACAATCTCTATGCTACGTATAATTATGTATGAACTATCCAATCACAAAGAAATGCAATAATCAAACCATAAAAGATCAATACTTCCTAATCCCAGACTATACTAAAATGACTTCTTACCTGGCCAGGTTTTTCACACACACACAACCACGCTTTCACACCACACCACAGTTCTTGAAAAAAATCCCTTCAAGTCTTCTTCAGCACTGCTTGATGGTGACGCCCTTGGTTGACTGGCTCCAGGTTTCAGGACTGGGTCTTCATGGTCATCTCTGAGATCTCAACGTAGAACTCTCTTCTTCTTCGTCTCCTTCACCCACCTCTGGGTTCAATCTCAGTTTGTCTCTCTTCACCCACCTCTGGGCTTCCAACTTATTTTCTTCTCTTCCAGCTTGTTTTTAACCCTAAGACCTTGCTGTCACATCTATCTCCCAGACCACGTTTCTCTCGACCCTACTCTGGTCTACCCGCCCTTATCCCTCTCTCTCTCTCTCTCTCTCTCTCTCTCTCTCTCTCTCTCTCTCTCTCTCTCTCTCTCTCTCCCGTGGTGGTCTTCTCTTCTCCCCTCACGTTGTTCTCTCTCAGTTTATATAGGGATGGACACAAAGGATTTCCCTTGGGCCATGCCTTTGTCCATGCTGCTTCTCCAACCCCCTGTTCACAAGTACCCTGAATTCTCCATTCGCTACATTCTTCCACACATCAGCATTTACACACATCCCTACCTAATTGGTTAGCAAACAAACACTTGGCACCAGATGGACATCGAAAATTTCCTGCCGACTTCGGGGGTCACTTAACACAGTAATTATCCTGGAGAGAAAAGCTACGACAAACAACGTCCACGCGCATTCAACCAGCCTGACAATAGAACCAACACAGTGCCCCACAGCAATACCATCTGAACGAGCCAAAGACTCCTGCTTTTCAAAGACTGTTCACAAAGCGACCTCAGCCGACTAAGTAGTTAGCACGCACCCGGTGCTCCTAGTGGTTACGTCCCTCCCCCCTTTCACTATCAGGAAGGTTCAAACTCGGGAGAGTCATTACCTTAGGTCCCATCTGTCACCTGATGGGTCTATTACGTATTTCGGTACTAGGTACAACATTCCTCGTCTCTAAGCGCTTAAGGTCTTTTGCGAGAGGTTTCACGCCCTCGACAAATTCTCCCCCACTTGAAGACGGTGCCCTGCATTGGCTAAAACACATTCAAGGAGCTGAAACTCTTATAATTCTCTCATTTAAACCAATGCTCATCTGGGCTTCTCATAAGCCTACTTACACCAGAGAATACACGCAGGATTTATCTTGCGACAAAATTAGAGAAAAATCAGTACATACACACTTAAACCAAGCAAATATCAACACCAATCTGAAACTTCCATCAGCTCTAAGTAGTGTGGTCATATATAGATAAACAATATTTCTCTCCCTTTCTCTTCATACACGTGGCCTGCAACCAGCTACGTCACGCATAAAAGACAGGTGTAAGACACAGGCGCACACTACCCGCCTTCACCCAACCGTTTTATTTTGGCCTATGGCCCCGTCACTCTTTCTTCTCTCTCTCTAACACACGTTCTCGTACCCCCGCGACATGTGTTGCAACGCGCACAGAAACGCCTGATATCACCTAGGATACTGGGCCAGTAGTACCCTCGCGTCACTGCCTTTTGTGAGGCCTTACCGAGATGGCCCGTGGCTGACGTCACATGTTTTTCGGACATCACTGCCTTTCTGCGTTTCGTAGGCACAACGATCTGCCTTTTTGTCTTCCCCAAACTCAAGTGAGTGAAAGTTCGGTACAATATCCCATCCTTTATCTCAAAACCGATGGTTCCTTCCTTAACACGCTTCTTCTGCCTTGTGTGAGCAAAACCAAACGGTTTTCTGAGCGAGCAGTCGCTCTTTTGTTCTGCTCGCAAGCGAGTGGGGGTTGGTCTCACTGGACACGCTCCATTGCGTTCTGAAGTGTGTGACCACCTGGGGCCTTTATCTCATGTGATTTCTTTTCTCTGATACAACACAGAAATCACAGTCTGGGTCTCCGTACCCACGTGCTCCTGTAATGTTTCCAATTACCAGATCATACGGCGGCTTTGGAACGGCCAAAGCCTGTACAGTCCCACTATAAAATGGTGTATCAATAAACCCCTGGGCTGTTTTGAACTCTGCTACTGTCCCATCTATTTGTCTACACCTCTGTGTTTTACCTGTGAATTGTCCCTTCTTAACCAGGGATTCTTCCACTATTATACCTGTGCACCCAGAGTCTCTAATGACATTAACCACATTGTCCCCCACTCTGCCTTTGTGCACATCCATGTTATCTCCTGAATCTGTGAACATACAGCACAGTCCAGAAAGAAAAAAAAAATAACACTGTCATCTTTTTCAGATTTCCTACCCGCCTCTCACTTGGCCTGACCCTCACTGCTGCAGTTTTCTGAGGTCTAAATCGGCAGTCTTTAGCCAAATGTCCTGTCTTATTGCACAGAAAACAGGTACGCTCATTCCTATCCACGTGGCTATTGGTTTTCACTCTTGTTTGCCACGTGACACTGTGGGCCTATGGGTGTGTACTACTGACTCATTATGTGAGTCATGTGCTGGCCAGCTATCCTCAGGATATGCCCCTGGGCCCCCTTCTTGTTGAGGCAAATCACGCCTCGCCTCCCAGTAAGTCTGCCATCTCAAGTACTTCAGCTATTGTCGCGACACCCTCTCCTTGATGTGTCTTGTGAGGCCCGGCCCACAACTGTCAAGTATCTGTTCCTTCATCGCCAGCGTCTTGAGGCCTTCAAAATCACTGTCTGCTCCACTAAGTTCTACCCACTTGTTGAAATAGTGATCCAGTCTAACTCCGAACTGTGTGTATGTCTCACCCTGTTCGATACTCGCCTCGCGAAACTTACGCCTAAAACCTTCTTCAGTCAAATCATATGCCTTCAGTACTGCTTGTTTCACCTTGTCAAAATCCCTCTGATCACCTTTGCGTAAGGTAGAAACAGTGTGTAACGCACGACCTGTCAACAAGGCAGACAGGTTTATTGCCCAGTTATCTTCCGGCCAACCCTCGTGTTCGGCAAACGATTCAAAATGACTGAATCGAATCGAATCAGTTTCTTCTCTGAAAAGTGGGAGTTTAGGCCTAGGCCTGGAATTTGTCTGGTGTCTATTTCACTGCAATTTTCAGATTTTATTCTTTCCAACTCAATTTGTTTCTCTAGAATCTCTGATTCTGCTTCTGCTCTAGCCCTCGCTGCACTCTCTGCATATGCTCTCCCTTTGGCCACTGCACTCTCTGCATCTGCTTTCGCTTTGGCCACTGCGCTCTCTGCATCTACTCTCCCTTTGGCCACTGCACTCTCTGCATCTGTTCTCGCTTTGGCCACTGCACTCTCTGCATCTGTGTTCTCGCTTTGGCCACTGCACTCTCTGCATCTGTTCTCGCTTTGGCCACTGCACTCTCTGCATCTGTTCTCGCTTTGGCCACTGCACTCTCTGCATCTGCTCTCCCTTTGGGCCACTGCACTCTGCATATGCTCTCCCTTTGGCCACTGCACTCTCTGCATCTGCTCTCCCTTTGGCCACTGCACTCTCTGCATCTACTCTCCCTTTGGCCACTGCACTCTCTGCATCTGTTCTCGCTTTGGCAGCTAAACACTCTGCACCTGCTCTAGTCTTCGACACAGCAGTTTCAAGTCTAAGTCTCGAGGCCTCAGCATCTGTTTTAGCCTTTGACGCAGCCGTTTCTGCCTCTAGATTTCTTTTGACAGCTGCTAGCTGTTCCTTTTCAAATTTCCTTCTTTTAGCCTTTTCATCTCTCTCAGTCTTTCGCTGAATTTCTATGAACTTACGCAGTTCATCTTCTGTATATCCTAGTTTCTCCCCTAAACTCATCAGTTTCTTAATGGGGGTAAAACTTTCTTCAGCCATTTTGTCGTTTTAGCACCACTAAAACGGTTACTCTATATAGACCCTGAAAAGGTCAGTAAACAGTTTATCTTCTAAACGTTGCGAGTACACAACCAGTGGTAGTGTTCCTAACACAAAGGAACCTTAATCTTAAACCACAGCTTCTGTGAGAGTTAAGACTAGAACCTCGTCCTCTGTTTCTCTGAACGACCTTTGATTAATACAACCACCCTACACCCAAGTCAATACTCAACACTCAAAGAACTAAAGGAAATAATTAGAAGAGCTAGTTGTAATTGCCTTAAAGTGGACGCTTCGCCCCAGTACTACTCTAGTACTAACTTTGTTTCCCTCCTGAGATTAATTTGGGGCCGCGCAATCCTGGCAGGCTTGCCACTTTGTCCAGGATGGGGGAAATCGTCCCTCCCCCCGTTCACTATCGGGGAGGTTCGAACTTGGGAGACTCCTTATTACCTTAGGTGCCATCTGTCACCTGACCACTTCATCCTCCTTGACACAGTTCGACCGTGTGCGGTACTGGATACAACATTCCTCGTCTCTAAGCACTCATTGTCTTTTGCGAGAGGTTTTCACGCCCTTGACACCGATCTTTCTTACTAATGGATATAATGGCCCATAACGTTTTTTTTTTTTTTTGTTTTGTTTTCTTTTTATGTAATGTCGCAGAAAGTATGTGTCCGATCTCTCTGAAAATTTGTAGGTATCTTCATAATGAGTCACGGATGATGCCCGACGTTTTAGTTTACCGTCATAGCCGTTACTAACGTCTGTAACGCCCCGTAATGCTTTTTCTTCTTTATAGAATATCTTAGAAAATATGAGGCTGATATTTTTTGAAAATCTGTAGGTATGTTCATTATGGGTCACCGATGATGCTCAATGTTTTAGTTTACCGTTATAGCCGCTACTAACAGCCCATAATGGTTTTTCTTTTTTATGGAAAATCTCAGAAAGTACTTGGCCGATCTTTCTGAAAACTTGTAAGTATGTTCATTATAGGTTACAGATGATGGCCTATGTTTACCCGTATAGCCATTACTAATGACTACACCAGCCCAAGACGGTGTTTCATCTTTATGGAATATCACACACGTATTCAGGATAAAGTGGGAGTATGTTTATATGCTTTGCATTTTTTTTTTTTAGGTACTTTTGTTTCTCCTGAACGTTTAAGGTCCCGAGGTTGCATTGCTCTCCAGTCAGTACAAAAACTCCCATCCTCCCCCCATCCCCCACAAACACACACACACACGAAAAGAAGAGGGCTGATGTATAGGGACTATGTACAGCCCACTCGTTATTGGCTGTTTCATGTTGTTGGTATTTGTAAATGCTTGCATTGACATTGTCGAGTTGTATGGTTGTCTGGAAACCTGTGAAAGTGACAGCCACTTCCGTAAATGACTACTACAGTGAACGAAGCATGTCTCTCTCAGCTTGCACACGAGAGTGTGGACAGAGAAAGTACCTGGGGCGGACGCACACAGGTGCACAGATGGAAAGTAACGTACACCAAATGCAGATGGAAGGTAACATACACCAAACGCAGAGACGGGAGAAAAATACCTTAGTGTCGCAAATGCATGCAAGTGAGAGATTTTTAATGCAGGGTTGCACGCAATACAGAGACAGAAGGTTTATTTACCTCAGGTGTGTACAGGTGGACAGACTTATGACATATACCTCGGGTCATGTTGTAGGGAGTCAAAATAGGTGTGCTTAGGAGCACGCGGCAGAAGTCGCTATCTCCACATCTGCTTGATCACTTCTCCTTTGGAGCCGGAATAGCTCAATTGGTAGAGCGCTGGACTTGTAATCTTGGTGATCCTGGGGTTATGGGTTCGAATCTCCGCCGGGCTGTTTTGGTACAGGGGGATTTTTCCCTCGGAGTTAACATTGGTTCTGGCTCCATTTACTCCAAGTCTGAATGAGCTATAAACCGAGGTCCTGTGTGTGAACGCACGCATAACGTCTTACACACACACGTAAAATCCCATCACCAACTTTGGGAAGTGAAGGCCAGTTTAGCCGTTGGTATGGATGACACGTTACACATAACATGCACCTAGCGTAAGAATACAAAGAATGAAGGAAGTAAGGAAATTGAGTGAACGATATTGAATATGGACTGGATGACACGGGAAACGACTGAATGAAGCGCCAGCTGGCAGCTCTTCAGTCGGCACTACCCAGGTAGGCAGCCCCTTGTGCTCTAGCCGGGAATAGGCGCTATATAACTATTCATTATGATAACAATAATAATAACGTGAACCTGAAAGGAGGATGAACAGTTTTCCAAAAATGAAAATCTCACACTCCGTGAACACGAGGAGAACACCATTACCGTTGTTTTGTGTGTGTGTGTGTGTGTGTGTGTGTGTGTGTGTGTGTGTGTGTGTTTATGTTAGTCAACCTGCTTAGGTGTTGTTGTGGTAATACTGTGAATACAGCATTGGTGCCATAAAGTTAATATGATGGTAATGCCATTGTAACAGCAAGTACATCCCCATTGAACATGAGTTTTCTTCATGACACTGTGAAAGATCGGCTCGGACCACTGACATGCTGAAAGTTTATATGCGGGCATTCACGTCCACAGACAATCAGTCACGCCGCTCGATACATACGTATGCATTCGTTCATGTAATTGTCCGTGCGCGCACGCACACACATTACATACACAGGACTGAATGAAAATGGAACATAACTCAGAATGTTTCGTTTTGCTAAAAAAAAAAATCTGAATAAAAGGTGACTTAATCTCATACATGGTCTTCATTGATGTGTGTGGTGTGGGTGTGTGTGTGGGGGTGTGGTGTGTGTGGGGTGTGTGGTGTTGTGAGTGTGGCATGGGTTTGTGGTTTTTGTGTTGGGGGTGTGGTGTGTGGGTGTGTGTGGTGTGAGGTGGGGGGGGGGGGGATGTGATTGCTAAAGGGACATTACAGACGATCAGAAATAAATCGGGTAAATGGCGACAGGAGACAGCAGGAAGACAAGTGCACCATA
>JADBJO010009201.1:5000-55000 GCA_016801955.1 Conus betulinus
TAACTGTGATGCACGAATAAGAACAAATTGCCAAGCCTAGCTAAAGCGCCTGCACCATCCAAGATCTTAATGAACGCTAAATCTCCAGTACCAAAACGAATGTGTACTTATACAAAAGCAAGGTTCTCACATTATTTAAAAATTATAGCCAGAAACTTGAAAACATTCTAGAATCCTAGTCTTCGTAAGTTGTGATTTGCTTTGGTAGACCACCAACCCAAACATTTCCAGTAACGGCGTATAAGCACGAATCTCCTCCATCGATACCACCACAAAAATCATGCGCATATGTTGCTGGATAGGACAAATGGCTACAAGATGCCCTTCCAACAATAGTAGTCTGCAGAACCCCAAGTGCTAAAGAGTGCAAAGAATATCAATGGCGAAGACAGTGTCTAAAGAATTGAAGGACAGTGGCTCTACCGAGGGGAAATCAGCAGAGTCAGCTCCAGAGAAATAGCAGTGGAGATCTCTCTCGTCGTTGCAACTGCATACAGCATACGAAGACGATGAACTTAGTCAGAACTCGTTATCTGTCAGTTTTCTAGCTTTCAAGTATGATCAGGTTAGTCAGAGCAGGTTTCTGTGTGTCGTGACAAACTTGTGTGCTACTGCACACAAAGATAATCGTTCCAGTCAGAAGTTGCCACCCGTTAGTTTTCTGGCTTATTATCACGATGACATGCAGAAAATGTTCTCTTTCAGTTTTCTGCTTGTAAAATATCATGTACGACTAGTCCGTGTTCAAGTAAACGATGCATAGATCTGCAATCAGAAGCAGTTTTTCATGATTAATTTTTTGTCAGAGAGAGAGAGAGAGAGAGAGAGAGAGAGAGAGAGAGAGAGACGAGCAAAAGAGAGAGCAACAAAAAGTAGCTGGGAGCGGAAATCACACATGCACTTCCTGTCGTAATCGTATATTCCTTTCATCTCTCTGTCCTACTTCTCCGCCATCCTAACCTCTTTCAGCTGTAACCCCCACCCTTTTCCTTATCCGTTCCCTTCATCCTCCCCTCCTCCTGTCCTCATCTGTCTGTCTCTCACTTGAAATTTTGTCCCCCCCCCCCTTTTTTTTTACTTCTTCCAGAACACTTTTCAAATATAAACCCGGAAATGGTAACCACAAGAAAGAATCTTTAATTTCAGCATTTGAGGAAATTACAGAAAAATATAGGAGGAAAACAGAGAAAGAGAGTAGAAGGGTATATGTATAAGGAGAAGTGCTGGGGGAGAGAGAGAGAGAGAGAGAGAGAGAGAGAGGTCGAGAGAGAGAGAGACGAGAGAGAGAGAGAGAGAGAGAGAGAGAATGACAATGACAATGACAAATGTTTTAATTGAACTAGGCCACATGCCCCGTGTCAATGGGACAGAGGGGAGGGGGGTAAACACAAAATAAAATTGATCGCAACTGAAATAAGAAGGGAAAGAAATCAATACATCGTCAAAATACAGTATATACATAAGCACATAAAGCTAAAGAATAAATCTCGCAAGCATAATCAACATTCGTGTTCGCTTACTCTCCCTCTCTCTCTCTCTCTCTCTCTCTCTCTCTCTCTCTCTCTCTCTCTCTCGCTCTCTCTCTCTCTCCTCTTCACTTTTATCCCTCGTAAACACACACACACACGCGCGCACGCACACACACACACACACACACACACACACACACACACACACACACACACACACCGCGATCATATGCAATCGGTATGATATTGTTAAGGCAACTTCGACTTACAATGCAGGAACAATGGTTCTAAATCATATTAGTCTTTCCACATCTGATGTCAAAAGCTTTCGTTATGCATGTAGCCACAGCATTACAGATTTTTCAATTGGCGAGCAGTAACGACATCTTAAAAGCCGATGGTCGTCTATAAAACTTGAAAGGTATGTAACGGTCGCAAATAACTTTGTATTTAGGACATACTATCAAAAAATGATACTATCAAAAAAATGATATTCAGATTCCAACTCACATGGGCAGAACGGACAGCACAGTGCTTCACGGGGGACACTCGAATACCGCAGTTTGTGTGTGTTCAAACAGGATACACCAAGTCTGAACCGTATCAAGTTTTTACGACTGCTCATGTTGTTTACAGTGAATAGGTAATTTGGAATTTCCCAAAACTGCTTAAAAGAAAAGTAAAAGAAAAATCGGTCCTTAGATTCTAGGTGGCTATACCATTCTTGTAAATGACAATCGATTAGCCGACTTTTGAATTTTGAAAGGAAAACTTTAACATTGGGAACTCCTTGATTTTCCCATACATATCCAAAACCGTAACGATTTAATACGAGGCAGACTGATGTAACCCAGTTGTTTTTACCCCGGCAATGTAAATCATATAACATCTTATATGCTTTTTTGGGAAGACGATTGTCTGGCATATTAATATGTATCCAATACTTCACGCATTTAGTATAAATGTTTATATAAAGTGGAAACCTGCCAGTTTCTCCATAAACCAAGGCATTAGGCGTTTTATAGAAACATTCAAGAATCTCTTGAGTGCAAACAAATGTATTTTTTCTATAGCCGAGAGGTTTGCAGTTAAGCCCCCATACTTCTGTGCCATAAGTAAGGGTTGGTTGGATCCGACAATCAAAAAGTTTGAAGAATAATTTTGGGGACACACTCTGATATTTCCACAGAAGTTTCAAAATAAAAATGACCTGATGTTTTGCCCTAGATGCTAAATCCTCAAGGCAGTGAGAAAAAGTAAGGCCAGTGGAGAATATAACACCTAAATATTTATATTGATTAACAATCTCTAGTTGCATATTGTCGTAAGTCCATTTTTTCTTTTGAAGCAATATAACCGCCATTTCTAACACAATAACTGATTTTTCCAGATTCACTATTAAATCAAGTTTCTTTGCTGTTTTACTCAAAACGTTCAGCTGTGTCTGAAGACCTATGACAGTGGACGCAACAAGCGCCACATCGTCAGCGAACAGCAGAATGAATAGCTCTATGAAGTCAGGAGATAAAGGAATACCATGCTTACCATGCTCTGTAATTTCTTCAGCAAGTTGATTAATAAATAAAGAAAATAAACCGGGCTACATATTTCTCCTTGCTTTAGGCCTCTGGGACACATAAAAGTATCAGTTAAGTCTCCCCGTACTTTAACCCTAGCCGTAACAACGGTATACATACTTTTAATTGCATTGTACATCTTTCCTTTTAGACCCTTTTTCTTTAAGACTGACCAAAGTCGATTTCTATCAATCAGGTCGAAAACCTTTTTAAAATCAATAAACGCCACGTATAGTTTTTGATGGTTAGAAAGTTGCTTTTGCACTAGAGTTAGGAGTGTAAATATATGGTCAGTTGTACTATAGCTCTTTCTAAAACCAGCCTGTGCATCGTTTATGACACTATTATCCTCGATCCATTTGGTTTAAGCGTTTATTCAGAATGTAGCTGCATAATTTAGAACTGATATTCAAATGGGAAATACCTCTATAATTATCAGGGGAGTTAATATCACCTTTCTTGTGCAACGGTTTGAAAAGGAGCTTCACACCATGCAGAGGGAAAGATTCCAGAATCAAAGAGTTTGTTGAAATATTTCTAAGAAAAAGGAGAACGGTAGGCATAGCATACTTATAAAAACTCTCCGATAAGGCCATCTGGACCAGGAGCTTTGTTTCTTTTTAAAGCCTTTTATCGAGTCTAAAATTCTCCCTCTGTTATATCTTGATCAAGAAAACTGGCATCACAGTCAGTTTTCAAGTAAACAGTCATCTTCTGCATGAAAGCCTGGAGAAATGGGGCAGGTAGGGTTAACTCTTCATTAAATAATCGTTCAAAATGCCGAAACCAGTCTGCGTTGGATATTGAGTTTGACACAACAGAACTACTTTTTATTGACTTCAGAGTCCTCCAAAATTGTTTAGGGTCTCTAGCATTTTCATTAAGAGTGCGCAGAACACATTGTCGATATAACTACTGCTTATAGCGGAGTAAATCTTTGTACTGATTTCTCAAAATAACACTAATTAAGTCTCAGGTCAACGGCGTTAGGGCTATTAGCAAGTTTTACTTGGCTGAACATTCTCAGTGCCTGTCTTACCTGACGGCGTTTAACAGAGCATTCTATATCAAACAACGGCTACGTTTGTCATTACCAATAATGATATCTTTATTCATGCACTGACCAGCTACAGAAAGACCCTCGTTGAATTTGGCTGGAGCATGTTCGAAATCAATATCGATAAGTTTAACAGCTTCATCAAAAACTGAAGTTACAACATCAGATCCAAGTGCAGAAACAAAATCATTTTCTTTAACTGGATCCCACACATACTTTTGAAATTTTGTAATTTTAGGTGCTACTGGATTCAGACTACGGTTAGAAAAAACCTACCTTAAGTTCAACGGGCATATATTTGGATTCTATCCGCTGGGTTACTTTCAACTCGCGGCACGATGAGATTAAACTTCTTGAAGAGATAAAGTAGTCGATTACACTTGAACCATTGTGGGCTATATACGTATAATTGCCGTTACATCACCAGGTAGAAGACCATTCAAAATTACTCATTCAAAGTGCTGACAAAACTTAATTAAATAGTGACCAAAATCGTTTATTGAGCGATCTTTTGACGCACGGAAGAAGTCACCACAGGGAGTATCATCTCTATTGTCAAAGTCTCCATCATATACAGAACATTCCTTTGCATTTAGTCCACCTGTTCTCGCGTTTAAATCACCAAAGATGATCAATGGACAATAAGCAACTTCTTCTAAAGAATCCATTATGCACTGTTCTAGAAGTGAAACTCCATTATCTATTTCAGTATTTTGTATAATAGATCCTGTTCGCTGGAGGCAAGTAAATCCCAACCAGAAGAACATCTAGGTCTGGAGTTTTAAGCTGAAGTACTATAGTATGATCATATTCTACTGTAATTTTTTTTTTAACCATATTAGCATAGGTCTTCCTTACAAGAAATGCAATCCCACCCGACAAGCGTGCTGTAGCAGCCATCAGTTAATCGTATACCAGGACAAAGAAAAACTTTATAGTCAGGAAAAAGAAAAGAAGGAAATATTCTTGTAAAAAGTTTTCCGTTAGAACAACAAAATCAAACTGAGAGATATAATTTTTTACATCTATATCGCACACTAAAGAAAGACCCTCAATATTGTAGGTCAAAAAGGAGAGACATTCTTTCTTACTGTCCTTGACACGAGCATGGCCGTTTCCCTAGGTATCCACGTTGTCGGAAGGATGCAGGAGCACCAGAGGATCGTTATTTCGTCCACAGATACGTCCAGAGCTGTTTTTTCGGGTGGGCCCTGGAAAAACTTTCAGTGAGCTGCATCTGCTGGTCCTCACGCGACTTCGGGTGCAAGGGCCATAGTCTTGGGACCGACCCTCTGTTTCATGACAAAGGACACTTTGAGGGGGGTGAGGGTTCTTCTGCGCACCAGCACCCTCACTCGCTGCAGCTAATGTCTCCGCACAATCAAAGGACTGGCTCTCCACGTCAGCGGGCGGGTCCACAGTGACCTTCTGTTTAAGCAGAGTCAGGCTATCGTCAAGAACGTCGGCTGGAATCGATGTGGGACTCTGGAGACCCTCTGAAGCACCAACAGGAACTCCTACCTGGTGTACGCCGTTGTGGCCCTTGGTCACGCCAGGACTTGATGCTTCCCCATGGGAAGGTGGATCAGGTCTGTAGTCAGGGCAGTTTGTGTAGGCTTCAGGGTGGTTGCTCTGGCTCTGACTTTGATCAGTACGTGCGAGAGTCAGTCCTCTGTTCCTGGGTGTACTGGTTCTGGGCAAGGTGGGAAACTCATGCATACTAACTGGAAGGTAGAGGGGAATGATTGGAAGTGGGAGGTGGTGGGGAACGACTGGAAGTAATTGGCGGAGGGGGATGGATGGAAGGAAAGTAGAGGGGAAAGTAGTGGAGGGGATGGGTGGGGTGGAAGCTAGTGGCAGAAGAGGGGAGGGGCACGGGTGGAAGTGGAAGGTGGAGGGGAGTGGGTGGAAGCTTGTGGCAGAGGGGGACGGGTGGAAGTGGAAGTGGAGGGGAGTGGGGGGAAGCATATGGCAGAGCGGGACGGGTGGAAGTGTAGGGTGGTGGGGAATGACTGTAAGTGTGCGGCAGAGGGGGACGGGTGGAAGTGGTGGAGGTGTGGATAACAGGCCCGTTACCGTTCAGAACAAGGTTCCCCAGCTGTGCCCTGTGTCCAAACACCGACTGGCGCTGGCTGGCACGCTGGTTACCACGTCCTCTTGCTGTTCTGAAATGGGGAGATCTCTGTTCCCGGAAACACAGGCGACCATTTCTAAAATACGCCGTCTTGCCCTGTAGCCGCTGTCGACGCAGTTCCCCTTGTTGACGGATTGTCAGATCACCAGCCACACGGATACCCAAGGTGTCCGACATGTCTTTTCTGCAGTCGCTTTCTTGTAGGATGGAAATCTTGTCACTCCAGCTACGCAATCGCGCGACAAGAGTTCGAGGTCTGCCGTCTTGGTACTTGGGGCCTACCCGATGAGCCCGCTCTCTATATCTTCCAGAGACCATGTCTTGATAGGGTAGAAAACGAGTAAGCAGCTGTACGACTTTGCGAGCACAGGTTATGTATCTTCTCGTTGATCTTCTTGAACATTGAAAAATCTGATGTTATATTGGCGTGAAAAAGTTTCAAGTTTGTCTTGGTGATCATATAAATTATCAGTCCTATCCAAAAGGTAATCTTTCCATTGAAAGAGTTGGGATAATTGATGTTCAAAGACAGAACATTTGTGGGATAGACATGATATCTCCTTCCTCAACTCCTTATTCTCGTCACCCAATGAACAACACAAAGATTGAAGTTCACAAAGATCACTCCGGTAGAGATCCTGGCCCCGGGCTGGAGTGGAGCTCCTGGAAGTGGGCCCGGGGTTCAACTCAATGTCACCACATCGAACAAGGATCAAACACCAAAACAGGTAAGTCAATGTACACCCCATCAAGACACCACTTGGTCTGTCCTTCAGGTGTGTATGACTCGTTTCATCATCTTTTTGACTGATATCTCCCTTCGAGTCATAAAGCTCCAAAAAGTCCACAGAAAACAGCCACAAACATGTCTAAAATCCAAGGAAGCTGACGGCATGATATGCGGGATACAACACAACGCGAAGTCATATATAAACCGTTGCAAGAAAGGGAGCACCGGAGAAACACGCTCGTCCGCTCGCTATGACCGCTTGTCACTGTCAGAGAGAGAGAGAGAGAGAGAGAGAGAGAGAGAGAGAGATGTCTGGCTGGGGTTGTATGTTAGATACGGAAGTGAAGATGATGATGAGATAGGTGACAGTGATGATAGAAGTGTTCTTTTAAAAATCTCCCCTGTCACACATAAGCACGTACGCCGAGAGCAAAAACTGACCGTCTCCGGTACTGTCTCTCGAGGGAGAGAATTTCTATAAATGTGTGTGTGTGTGTGTGTGTGTGTGCGCTCTCTCTCTCTCCTCTCTCTCTCTCTCTCTCGCTCTCTCTTTTTGAGGAGGAGGGAGTGGGGAAAGAGGGAAGAGAGAGGACGACTCTGGAAAATGTGTGAGAACAACTCCATACAGCACACTGCTTTGTTTAAGGTTCCCAGCGAGTGAGTAGAGTGCGTATCTGTGATAATTGTGTTAGTCCTACAAGCTGCAGGCAGACACTTTCTTGGTCTGATTCCTTTCTGTTTTATTGCATTTATGTATTTACTTCTCATTCCGATCTGTCACTTTATTATCACTCATTAGGGCAATTATCATTGATGAGACAAATTCTGTGAACTGCAGACAACTGGTGAGAGAGAGAGAGAGAGAGAGAGAGAGAGAGAGAGAGAGAGAGAGAGAGAGAGAGAGAGAGAGAGTCACTTTACTATCACTCATTAGGGCAATTATCATTGATGAAAACAAATTTTATCCTCTCTCTCTCTCTCCTCTCTCTCTCTCTCTCTCTCTCTCTCTCTCTCTCTCTCTCTCACCAGTTGTCTGTAGTTCACCAAGGAGGGAGACAATGGAGAAGCCGCTTGTTTGTCGTTGTTCTTCTTCTTTTTCTGTCATTGTTGCAGAGAAGACATGGGTCATGTGGGCTGTAACAGAGGGGAAGAAAGGGATGGGGCTGAAGACAGCAGGATTGTCCTCGTTGTGTTGCCATGTGAACTGAAAGCTAACGCTGACAGGAATCTGAACGACATCTGAGTAATAAGTTGATAGCATTACGATCTTCGTCTTCTTCTTGCTGTAACTCTGTGAGCAATCATGGGAGCGCCACACTGAAGAACTGTGCTCCAGCTGAGAGTGTCAAGGCCTAGATGTCAGCCAATGGTTTACCCCTGTTCAACGTGCAGCTGCCACCAGTCCATCAGTTTGTCTCTTTGTTCTGGCTCCCCATTCCTGATTTCTCCTTCGGCCATGTTTTTACTCGGCTATTGAGATTTTTTTTTTTTCAGCGTTCTGACTGCCAAAAATTTTATAGCCCTTTTGAACTGATTATCAAAGCAAAATTCTAAAATTCTAATCGACCCTTTTTGCTGTGACAATAGTTTAGAGACAAGCCACACGAAAGTGACACGAAGACTGATGCATTTCCATTATTCTGCCTTCCTTGGCGTGGCCAGTGAGTAAACGGAATGCCTGCCCCACACTCCTGCCCCCACCACATTACTGCTTCTCTCCCCCTCTCTCCGCGCCCACTTAGGTGACAATGCTTCAAGCTCTCTCTCCTGACACGCCAGTTCAAGATAAATGTCCGCGGAACATGCCAGTCAACAGCTAGTAGACTTCACTGCAGACAGCAAGCCGTTTGAAACGTTCGTTTTTGTGTGTTAGTGCTACGAAAACTGTTTGAAACGTTCATTTTGTATGTTAACGTTACAAAAACCGTTTCAAACGTTCACTTTGTGTGCGTTGGCTTCATGAGTGCCATGATTACACAAACATAAAGAAGTGGCATGGCAAGTGCCTACAGGATTCAGTTCTACTGCAGCTGGGTCTCATGAGTCATGCATAATAATGCAAATGAATCAGCTGGGTGTATACTGTGGAATGTTAACGTATTAGAACACTCCCACCTTTAGTTTGCTAGGGAAAATCTCGAGACGTCTCACGATATCAAAACAACTAATACTAGACAGTTAATCTTAACCGATGTCAACTGATCTTGATATGGATTACGTACTAAGGCAATGTTCACTGCTGTCAGCAGATCACATGGATTACCTACTGAGGCAGTGTTCACTGATCATATGGATTACCTACTGAGGCAGTGTTCACAGATCGCATGGATTACCTACTGAGGCAGTGTTCACAGATCACATGGATTACGTACCGAGGCAGTGTTCACAGATCATATGGATTACCTACTGAGGCAGTGTTCACAGATCACATGGATTACGTACTGAGGCAGTGTTCACAGATCATATGGATTACCTACTGAGGCAGTGTTCACTGATCACATGGATTACCTACTGAGGCAGTGTTCACAGATCATATGGATTACCTACTGAGGCAGTGTTCACAGATCATATGGATTACCTACTGAGGCAGTGTTCACAGATCATATGGATTACCTACTGAGGCAGTGTTCACTGATCATATGGATTACGTACCGAGGCAGTGTTCACAGATCATATGGATTACCCTACTGAGGCAGTGTTCACAGATCATATGGATTACCTACTGAGGCAGTGTTCACAGATCATATGGATTACGTACCGAGGCAGTGATCACAGATCATATGGATTACCTACTGAGGCAGTGTTCACTGATCATATGGATTACGTACCGAGGCAGTGTTCACTGATCACATGGATTACCTACTGAGGCAGTGTTCACTGATCACATGGATTACGTACCGAGGCAGTGTTCACTGATCACATGGATTACGTACCGAGGCAGACTTCATTGACTTCAGCAGGTTTTTATATGAATTTTCACAGTATCGAGGCCCTGTCCCAGAGTGTCTAATGTTTAAAATGCTACTTAAACCATCAATGCAGGAGAACTACGTACACACGGACAGTGTCACGATCATTGCAGTTTGCCAGTGAGGTGTACAGAAGATTATCCTTTTAACCAGTGATGTCGCTAAAGCTGTCTCCTCCCTGCTTAAAATTGCTGGTGACGACATATGCTGCTTCCCGAAAGAGGCCATCATTTCTTGGTATTTGTTACAAGGTATGTCATCACATTACACATCGATGTGTGTCATTGGTTTCAGGTGCGCTTTTCACACTAACAGTATTTTCTACACCGGTCCCTCTGTCATGTCGCTTACTGTGCCATGGTCACCCTCTTCAAAGAAGTTAACGTACACTTCCATCCATTGTTTTGTTTGTTTGTCGTCAGCTGAATTATACAAAAACTACTCAACCAGTTCAGGCCATGGCAAAACTGTGAAATGGTTAACGATGCCTCAAGTACCAACGCATTTACCGACGGATCCCAGGATGGTTCCGCAAAGTTATCACACTCCTTATGACGCAGAAATATTGAATTCATTACAGTCAGACTTGATGGAAAGATGTTATGTGGGACCAAAGACGAACTAATTGTTTTAATCTTATGATTACGTCTATCATTAACATGTATCCATTTGGATTATTTACTCATTTTGTATCTATTTATTCATTTATTTCGTTTCGTTATTATCATTACTTTTTGCTGCATCATCTTCTGTGGTACCTCAGTGGCTCTGTCCCCGAGCCACTCACCCTGGCTCCCCATCTGCAAGATTCAGCGTCCAGACTGCGCCGACTTTGGCCAGATAAGTGACTGCTCTTTTTCTTTCCGTTGTTCTCTGAGTATTGATTGTCCTGCCTGAAGAAGACCTAAGTGGTCAAAACGCATCGTGTGTTGTCTTGTGATTCATCTGTTCATGTTTGGCGGATTTACTATACACACTTTTTAAAGATTTCCCCATCCACAGTCACAGCGTGGCTTGTTGTCTTTTCGCCGCCCCATCACCAGCAATCCACAGAGAGAGAGAGAGTCATGAGACATGCAACTGTTGCAGAGACCGCACTGGTGCTGGGTTATTTTAGCGGTGTCGGTGGTGCCTGCTCTGACCCTACTTACTCATGACGCATCCTGCTAAGCCCCCTAATGATGACAGTAATTGCCCAGTCGCAGAGCCAGCATGAGTTAAAGTCCCCCACTGGAGAGTGCCACCACTTCAGTCTAACGACAGTCGCATGATGGCGCCGATATCAGCGACCTCGACACGAACTCTCAAGAGGACGGATGTGGAAGGAAAATCGAAAGTGAGGTCACCAAATTGACCAGGGCATGAAGGACGACAGAATCTGCAACTTTTTCATGCTGGTCGATAAGGATGATGATAAAGAAGTGGATGCTATAGAGTTCCATTCTGCCTTGAGAATATATGGCAGGTCTGTCCTCCTATGCCTACTTCCATCATCTATCATAGCGTCGATCAGGCTCGAGAGATATAGTCACCTGCAGTGTTGGTCAGGATATTTGTGCTACACCCTCAGGCACGCATCCACTGAGTGAATAGAATTGAAATATGTGGCTCCAGTCTTTCCAATTTGTGGATAGGAGGAGTCAGTCACGGGCTGAAAGTCCCACAGATGAAAATGGCCGTGATGGTAGACATAGCTTTCATCCATACACAAGACCAAATTCCTGTTTGAGGGAACCCACATCAATCTATTATGTAGAAATCATTGATTTGTACTTGTACTTGAGTCCGACCTTCTCGTGCACATGTGACAGTAAGGTTCCACAGTAATATACCCCTTGATATATACCGCTTTGGCATGGTTGTACAGAGCAATGACGAGGACGTCACACACACAGACACATACACATACACACACACACACACACACACACACACACACACACACACTGATATAGCTAATTACCAGATTAACCGTAGGTCACGTGAACGACAAAGTACAGAGCCATTTACCCACATGTTTACGCACAACACACACAGACACACACAGACACAGACACACACACACACACACACACACACACACACGCACGCACACACACACGCACAGACAGACAGACAGACACGCACACAGACACACACACACACACACACACACACACACACACACACACACACACACACAAACGCGCGCAAAGGCACACATGCAAACAGACATACTTCCATCTCTATCTGTGTGTGTGTGTGTGTGTGGGGGGGGGGGGGGGGGGGGGGGGGGTCTGCGCGCGCAAATGTATGCATACGCTTACAGTAGAAAGAAACTCGTAGAGAGCGTGGCAGCAGAGAGTCCTCAGAAGAGAAGCCCCCTTCAAGCGAGTGTTTCGGCCCTGATTTCCTGACACTCTAGGGGGGTTGGGCCACATCCGGTTCATGACTCCGGATGTCCCTCTGCTGCCCCTTTTTTTTCCCATCATGGGATGAGCCATGACTGGGATTCGAACCCATGCCCACTTAATGACTCGCGCACTAACCACACTGAGCCACAGGGACACCTGATATTTTTGTAGGAAAAGTAAGCCTTATGAAGTGCACTTTTGTTCCTCCTTGACCAGATCCAACTTGAACACCTCTCTGCCGCTTCTGCCATTGCTTTCAGGGCTTTGGTTTTTTTCCCTCCCTGCAACTGAGAGCTGTTTCATGAGGCTGTATGCAGACGTTCCCACAAACCCCCTAGCTCCAATTTCTGCAGTGAGGACTTTGACCTGATAGCCTTCTCTCCTCAGGCTGTTTGCCAGATCAGCATACTTTTCAGTCTTGTAGATCTGAGCTGCCTCCATTCTGTTCTCATATGGCACCGTGAGCTCGATCATGATCAGCTGCTTGGTTGACTGAGAGTGTAATACTATGTCTGGTCTCATGCCACTCTTGCTGATAATCTCTGGGTGACTATTCCATTCTGGGAGGTCTGCTGTGCACTCCCAGTCATCTGCCCCGTCCAGCAGACTCTGCCTGCATGTTCCGAGTGGCACTGTTGTTCTTGGCCATGATTCGCTGCCTCCTGCCGTGAAGAAGAATGTTGCGGGTGCTTTTGGAGTCCTGATTTTTCCCTTTTGTGGTGTTGGTACTAGCCCAGACTACTTGTACAATCTCTTTGAGCACTTGGTTGTGCCTCCATGTGTACCTTCCTTGAGCCAGGGCTACTTTACATGAGCTTAGGACATGCTCCACTGTTTGTTTTTCATGGCAAAGGGGGCATGAAGGATCGTCTGTGTTTTTCCCCACTTCACCAGGTTTGCATTTGAAGGCAGAAGGTCATATGCAGATCTGAGAATGAAGCTGATCCTGAGAGGGGCCATGTGCCAAATGTCATTCCAAGTGAGACTTCTTTGGAGTGCATTCTCCCACGTTGTCCATTGCCTGCTTTTTGGAGTCTTTGTTGGTCTTCTTCTTTTCTCATCTCCTGAATCATCATGTGTCTCTTTTGGCTTTTCCTTTGGCCTTTGACCACCATTCAGTTTTGGTCACCCCCAGTCCTTGTCTGTTGGTCTGTGTGTGTCCTGTTATTTCTCTGATCTTGAGACTTTCTTTTGCAGAATCCATCGCCTCTTGAACTTTCCATTTTCTGCCTGTCTTCAGCTGGGGCTTGATTGCTTCAACCACCTTGTCTCCTGAGTCCTCCAGCATGCTTTGAAGTCTGATCTTCCCTGCTTTATATTCCTCCAGGATGGATTTCAGTGGTAGTTTCAGCTTTGCTTGGCGACGACAGTATAGCGCTATGTCAGTCAGACAGGGTGGGGGACACCAAGCCATTTCCTTGTGAACTTGTTGATTTTGGATTCCATTGCCTCCACTATGCTGGTGCAGATGATGTCGTATATCATCAGAGGCCATAGAGCTTTTTGGTATCAGCATGAACTGCAGACACCAGACCTTGTATTTGCCAGGGAGCCCACACTGGTCAATGGTCTCCAAGCCTTCTTCCGACATCTGTTTGGTTTCTTTTGCTCTTCGTGTGTCTTTCAGCGTATCATCATACCATCTTCCAAGGCTCTTGACTGGCTCTTCTGTTACTGTTGGAATGGTCTGGTTGGCAACACTGAAGACCACAGATTCGGCCACTTTTCCTTTCCTCAGTGAGAGACTCCGTGATTTCTTTGGCTTGAACTTCATTCTGGATGAGGCAACTATGTCGTCCAGCCTCTCCAGCACGTGACGTGTCTCGTCTTCTCTGGATGAAATCACTGTAGTGTCATCCATGAAGGCCTTGAGAGGGGGCATCTTGTATCCATCGCCAAGGTCTGTTTGTCTTGCGTTGCTTGTTGCTGCTTTCAAGATGACTTCCATTGCCAACACGAACAGTACAGTATTGGGGAAATTGGCACAGCCCATTGCAATGCCCACTTCCAAGTTGATCCAATCTGTTGTGTACTCCTTGGTAGAGAACCGCATTGAGAAGCCATTGAAGTACTTCTTGAGCATGTCGGATGATGTTTTGGCACATGGTACATCTTAAGAGCCAACTGTATCATCTCATGGGGTACAGATCCATATGCGTTTGCCAGGTCGAGCCACACTACGTCCAGGTCTCTCTTTTTTTTGTTTTTGCTCTTTGGATTGCGTCCCAGATCATTGTGGCGTGTTCTACACAGCCAGCCACGCCTGGAATGCCACCTTTCTGGACTGACACATCCAAGTACTTGTTTTCCATGAGGTACTTGGTCAGCCTTGCTGCATGAGAGAGAAGATTTTCCCCTTCGACGTTCAGTAGTGATATTGGCCTGAACTGGCTGATGTCACTTGAGTTTTGCTCTTTGGGGATGTACACACCATCTGCCGTCATCCACTGGCCGCTGATGATCTTCTGATTTCTCCAAGCTGAGCTGATCGCAGCAGCAGCCTGTGGAGCCACTCCAGCACCTTGGGACATTTCTTGTACAGCTGGTAAGGTATTCCGTTTGGCCCTGGTGATGATTTGGCTCTGGCTTTGTCGACCACCTTCTTGATTTCCGCCAACGTTGGAGGCTTGTCATTGAACTGTTCTCTCAGGGTTGGTTGGCCACACCAGACCTTGAATGTCGAGTGGTGCTTTGCTCTGTGAGTCAGAGTATGTTTTTCTCAGATGCTGCTCTCAAGAACTCCTTTGTCCACACTTAGGGTCCCAGATTTTGGCTGCTCAAACAGAGTTCTGGCAAACTGGAAGGGGTCTCTGAAGAAACGCTCTTGTCTTCTTCTTCTTTTGCTTTTCCTCTTCCTCGCAGATTCCGCTTTGCTGAGGGCGCTGTGTTTTGCTTTCAGGTCTTCCCAGAGTTTTTCCAAGCTTGTTTTTCAGCTGGCAGAGCAGTCTTCATTTGCTTCTTGAGGTTTTTCTTTTGGACCCTGATCTTGTCCATCTCTTCTTGGCGTCTGGATTTTTGGAGGTGTTTTCTCTTTGGGTAGTTTTGCTCCATAGGCGTCTACATGTGGCATACACAATGTCCCCATATGTGGCTAGTTTGTGTTCCAGGGTGCTTTTCCCTATCAGTGCATCGAGTCTTTGGACGATTTTTGCATCCAGTTTCTCCCAATCTTCAGTCTCGTTTGCTCGTGGCAGGTTGAGTTTCAGGCGCCTGGCATCGAGGGCCTGTGCAAATTCCTCATCCGAACCAACAGCGTGGATGTCCTTGGCACTGTGGTTTAAATCCTGGCCTTGGTCTTCCGACGTCTTATCTGCTGATGCAGTGCGCTGCTGCTCATTCAGATGAGTCTTCACACATCCCATCTTTGTTCTGTGGATCTTCATGCCACGGGTGGTAGCGAAACGTTGAGCACCGATGGATCATCATCATTCTCTCCCCCTTTCGTGAATCCTGGGAGCATCTTTTCCTTTTGTTTTTAGTAGCCACATGTTGAAGGCAAAGTGGGGAGCCAGCCCACAGAGCCCTTGGTTCTGGTCTTTCCCAGTGTCCTCCGGTCTTTCCGGACGTCCTCCTTTTGTTCCTCCTTGACCAGATCCAACTTGAACACCTCTCTGCCGCTTCTGCCATTGCTTTCAGGGCTTTGGTTTTTCCCTCCCTGCAACTGAGAGCTGTTTCATGAGGCTGTATGCAGACGTTCCCACAAACCCCCTAGCTCCAATGATTCGCTGCCTCCTGCCGTGAAGAAATGTTGCGGATGCTTTTGGAGTCCTGAAAAGGCCTCGTACGAGACCCCCCCCCCCCCCCCCCCCCCCCCCCCCACAGAGAACGATTGGAGGAAACAGCTACTCCAGAGAGAAATAAGACCAGCCATGTTCGATGGTTACTTGTCTTTGACCGATGTACTCTGCACGACTTATGAAGAAGAGAGACAAAGCTGAAAATTGGAAAGCATTACGGGAAGGGGGTGGTTGGGGGGGAAGAGGGGTTAGGGGGGGGGGGGGGAGAGAGGCAAGTAGGGGGTCACTCAGAGAGGTTTTGGGGTGCGAACGTGATGTAGGAAAGGACATCGTGAAGGAAGGAGGAGTTTGGAAGAGATGACAAAGGGAAGCATCTTGAAAGGACAAAGGACGCATTTGGGTCAGGAATTGATAGGAAGGAGATAGGACAAACGGGAGCAGCAGGAAAGAGGCTTAAAGAGCAGTTTATAGTTTATATACACGATGGGTTGGTGTCCTGGGTGGTATGAAACAAAACATAAAAGGACTATGATGGTGTGACAGGCTCAATGCGCGAAGAACGGGCTCCGTATTACAATAGGAAGCAGCTGGTTTTCATTCAATTTGGCTTGGGTTGCATGTCACTCTCTCACACGAATCTATGGGATGGCGGAAAAGAACAGATTCTGTTCTGGATCAAGTCTGAGCTGCACTCTCGTAAACATGTATACGTTGGTGGACACGTTGCTAACCAGAAACAGTCAAGAACAGAACATAAGGATCACAAGATTTCACTTGTCAATCTCCGGATCTCTGGTCCATTCGGTGTTCCTTGGTTCATCCTCCACGTCTGGTGACGGTTAGTTTTTGATGTGTGAAGCAGGAACAAGCACCTGTCACTTTTTTTTTTTTTTTAAAAAATTTCTATAAAGATATCTTCCTGATTTTGTTGCAAACAGTTTTTCACTGGAGATTCAGACTGCCGGATATATTTCATTAACGACGTATAGGATATTCTCCCCCCTTCATTGTCTTCACTCCTGAGCAGTTCCCTGCATACACGACAGTATGCAGCATGGAACCAGGGTTGTTGTGGAACAACAGTGAAGCCATCCACTTTCCCTATAGCCCTCTGGATTGCTTCTGTGCACGATAGAAAAAAAACCATGCGTCATATGATCTATGCAATCTGAAAACTCTCTCCTGCTTTAGTTTTAACAGGGCTTGATTATTTCAGCTTCTAATCTGATTGGCAAAATTCCGGATAGAAAATTGAAACATGTTATTATTTTTTTTCAGGGGCCTTCAAAAACAACTACACTGAAAAACTGTACAGTTCGGAAATGCATTACCATGGTTTTGTGAATGACCAGAAAAAGAAGGATGCACAGATCTGTTTTTATGAGGCTTTAGGTTTGAAAAGGGGAGCGAAACCGTAACGCCCGTTGGGAGCGCCTTTCGTCTCACGCATCTTTATATAATTATTATTATTAGTCTTCGTTGTGCTGTGTTGCTATTGATAGTAATAGTAGTAGTAACAGGTCGAAATTGTTCGCAGCCATCGGTAGTAGTAGTTAGTAGTAGTAAGTAGTAGTAGTCAGGACTAGTAGTAGTTAGTAGTAGTAGGAGTGCGCAGCAACAGCAGGAGCAGCAGCAGCAGGCAGCGAGCAGCAGCGTAGCAGTAGTAACTCCCAGTAGTAGCGCAACTAGATAGTGCAGGCAGCAGCGTAGAAGTGCAGTAGTAGTACTAGTAGTAGTATGAATTAGTTTAGTTGGTAGACAAGAATGAGGTAGAAATTGTCTCCCAGTAGCAGTATCTAAGTATATGAGGTCAAAGGCTAAAGTTTCCTTTTGGAGCTAAATTTAGAAGATTATATCAATTGCTCTCGCCGGGGTACAAAAACGCAAGGGCGATGCCTGGGTCCAGTTTTTTATATTCACTGTTCATACGACGAGCGAGCAATTGAGGTAATTAATATTCATGGAGAGGAACACGCAGGTTTTGGTTGAGTCTTAATGCGTTTGAATTGTTTATTTCGTTACATACTGGGGACTCCTTCTTTGCATTTTGATATCAAGACACTGACAGTTGTAGTGTTTGATTCCAGACACAAAACTGAACAGTTGCACCACACGCTCAGCTACAATCTCTTCAGACTTCAGATGAAAGTTAATTTGTCTATAACAAGTACTAGTTTATGTGTGTTTCGTATGAAGGGGGTATGTGGTTATTTTGGGTGCAAGGAGAATCGATCGATGGCTGTATGATAATGCTTCCATGGCCTCGTGTGTGAAGCTTATAGATATTGGGGCTTATACTATTGCTCTACTCGTCCCCTGAGTTTTGCCTTAGTGCCTGCAAGGAGTGCTCGCTAGCAAGACCAAAACTGTTTTTGTTTTGTATTATGAAAAAGTTATATGTTCACGCAAAACTACGGGCTTGTTGATGTAATTTTGCAAGTTAGCTTGATAGTCAAGAGTTGCAACCAGCGGACAAGTAACTGGGGCCGATCAGCAGTACGGGTCGGGAATTATGGGAGATTAGATAATGCTCCTTTGCTTGCAGATGTCCGCATTGTGTGAATCTGTGCATCTTTTTTGAGCCGCTTTGCGAATCTTTTGGCCTGGTTCGAGGTGTGTAAATAGGCGGAAAAAACGCCTTATGATCTTGTTGGTGTTTATAGCAGAGCCGAAAGAATAGGTTTCCTCTATAGTATTGTTTCTGAAAGTAAAATGGCATCCGAATACTGGCTTAATTTAATTGATATGGAAAGAGTACCCAGAGAAATTAAGAAAGAGTCAGAATATCTCGTATAAAGCTTATAATATGCTTTATGATCCCGATTATAGAGGGAAAAAAACTGATTAGTAAAGTAAGGTATGTGGTCTCGAATAACTGTTTTGGTTTTTCTGATATCTCTAATCAGCGAGTTGGAATACTTAAAAAAAAAGTTTTCTAACTTTGTTTTCGTCAACGATTTGTTGACAATGCGTTTGGCAAAAAATGGGTTTAATCATGGTGCATAATAAAAAAAAAAATTGATTTTTGTACCAGAAATTAGGAATAAAAAAAAAAATGTTAAAGCGTTTACTAAGTTTAAAATGAATGGAAAAGACTTTATAAGAACATAATGAAACAAAATTTAGATTGGAATATCAGTAAATACAATCCATAAAAGGATACAAAACTGGGTGTTGAGACAATGATATGCTTTGTCTTCTTGTAAAGACCAAAACAACAAAAATGACATTAAAAATGAATTCATTAAGCCGAAATTTCGTCAACGATTTGTTGACTGCAGTTTGCAAAAATTTTTTAAATCATGTGCATAATAGTGAAAGATTTGATTTTTTACAGATATTTTGGTAATTCCCATGATGTGAAAGCTTATACGAGTTTAGAAATGAATGGACACTTTATATACATAATGACAAAATTTAGACTTGGAATATCAGATTTAGCAATACATAAATATAGATACAAAACTGGTGTGATGACAATGATATGCTTTGTCTTCTTTGTAAAGAGTCACAAGAAAATGACATTAAAATGAATTCATTAAGCCGAAATTCTATAGACAGCCTTCCCGTCTAGTCTGACCCTATTGACGTAGTCAACTTCAACGAGAGATGTTTGAAATCTGTCGTTCTTCTTGTATAAGGTATTTAAAATAAGAGAAATGGCTAACTCTTAAAAGTTGCAAATTTTTTTCTTTTGATATACTTTGTTACATGTCGCGTACCTTTGTTTCCAGTGTACTATATCCATACTACTTCATGCGGGATCTAGGCCTGTGTGAACAAACAATCTGAATCCCAATCGGAATCTCTCTCTGTCTCTGCTCTGTCAGTTAGGAAATGAACCTTAATGTCGTTGTCTTTTATGATGTCCTTTTCTACAAAATTTTAAAAGTTTACATGCAGCATCAACATTATACGGAAACGTTCAACTTTTCAGATTTTACACAATCACGATAAGATTCAGATAAATGAAATAGTTCTGTCATTATTACTTGACACTCAAAATGAGAACAATGATGGTTCTGGACTGGAGATAAACACACGCAACCTGACAGGGGCAAAGGGTTTTCCTTGCATACATCATTCACGTTGCTCTCTCTCTCTCTCTCTCTCTCTCTCTCTCTCTCTCTCTCTCTCTCTCTCTCTCTCTCTCTCTCTTGTCTGTCACCTTCACCGCTTCCCTCTCTCCACCTCGACAGAAATGGGAGGGACACGAAAGAGCAAAGACAGGGAAGAAGGGAGGTAACTGGACGTCTGCGTTCGCCAGTCATTTCCGGGTGTCTGTGACAACAGCACGGACTTCTTTCCAGATTCACTGAGGGGAGGGGGGGGGGGGGGGGGGGGGGTGGCAGTACGCAGGATGGACGGACTGGGGCGGGTAAGTCACAGCTTGGATCCACTTCTTTTGTAGCTTACACAAAGAAATGATACTTCGGGGGGGGGGGGGGGGGGGGGGGGGGGGGGGGGGGGGGTGAGAGAGAGAGAGAGAGAGAGAGATAGACAAACAGACAGATAGACAGACGGGCAGACAGACAGAAAGCAGCCAGCCAGCCAGACAGACAGAGTCTACAGAAAGTTTTGTGTTTGAGTAAGTTAGTTTTGTAAGTGAAATAAACAGACAACAGGAAATTTCGTGGAAATTTCGTGTTAAAATGAATTTGTCTGAAATACACCCCCCCCCCCCCCCCCCCCCCCCCCCCCCCCCCCCCCCCCCCCCCCCCCCCCCCCCCCCCCCCCCCCCCCCCCCCCCCCCCCCCCCCCCCCCCCCCCCCCCCCCCCCCCCCCCCAGATTTTTGCATGCTCTCTCTTTGAATAAGCAGCATGCATTTGTATAAGAACAATTTCGTACGCTGATTATAAAGATCTGAAAATGATAGATGATAAGTATGAAAATGATACATAAGATTAGTGTTCTTACTTTCTTTCAATCTCTTTCTTTCACCCCACCGTTTATCTTGTATTATTATATTTGTACCTCCATTATACCAAGACAGGCATCAGTTTTCAGTTTCTTTGTTTCTTTTTTTTTTTCGATGCACCTAACACCAGTAACACTTTTGAATGCAAAAAGTTCAAAGAAGAAGAAGAAGACAAAGACGATGATCCTGAATTCAACGTCCCAAGGAACTCATGATAATATAAAGGAATCTTAAAAGCTGAAAAAAAATCTCATTCGTAGACTAGTTCTTATCAATGAAAGTGTGTGAAAAATGACAGTTATTACGCAGGAAACATTCTTTTCGCTTTATGCAATCCATTATTAGGAATATAACGTTAGCCTCTTGACGAGGAAAATCCATATTATTCAGCCCCTGTTGATAGAGTGCGAAAAACAACCGCGCACCCGTGATGGCAGAGCTGTGGGCTCCGCGGGCGTGTTGTCTGAGAGGGCTGATGAGTCTTTGTGGCGGTTCTTGTCTCCCCCAATGCCACTGTAAAACCCTTTCTTAGTGAGGCTGATTAAGTCTGCGGCTGCTGTCTGATAGTCTGTCCGATAGTCTGCTTGATTGGATGGAGTGTGAACTACGTCTGGAGAAACGTGAGACAATTTGCCACGTGCCGTCTGTGTGAATGTGTGCGTTTGAAGTGATCTGAGTGTACAAGAATGGAAACCAAATAAAGAGGTTTAACACAGGGGATCTTAGCACACGAATAAAAACACCAAAGACGAGTTTACAGCACAGTAGATAAGCAGTTCTGTCCACTTTCAATAAGCATTCTTCTGGGGTACACACGCTATTTATTCAACTAAGTAAATTTCATCCGCTTTTTTTTTTTTAATTGTTCCAAAATCAAATAATTGTCATTCCCAAATTGCAATACTGCAAATCGACGATGACAAAAAAAAAAGGAGAAAAAAAGAAAAGGAACAAAATCATTTAAAGGGTCTGGCTACATAGTTTTTTCAGTACACAATAGACAAAGACATTTCTTTATTTATGTGCACTCAGGCCACAAATAGTTTTTTTTTTTCTTTCACAAGTGCCTTCGCTGGTCAACACGCGCACAACTTCGGGTAAACCATCTGTGTCACACTGACCTATCGCAGGAACGTTACAGGACCCTCCTCCTTCATCCGCTTCTCCTCTTCCCATGACCAGAGAAGCAGCTATAGGACACAAATGACACAGCTGGCTCCCACAGCCGTGCACCAAATAAATTAAAACATCATTTACAGGCGAATGTATAAGACTCAGGTGGCTCACATTTTGTGTGTGTGTGTGTGTGTGTGTGTGTGTGTGTGTGTGTGTGTGTGTGTGTGTGTGTGTGTGTGTGTGTGATGGAGACTTGTTGGCGCCGTGCTCTCAATAATCTTACACAGTTTGGTGCCACACTCGGGTGCTACATGCCACAAACGTATACCATGACCAGACAGTAGATGGCTTACTAACCTCTATGCTCGTATCAGCTGATTATGTCCTTACCTATGGCCTTCTGGAAAAGAGACTGTCCATAGAAAACCACTCAACTGCCTTCCAGTCCCCATGTCATACAGGGAGTGCAGAAGAGTACCTCGGCCTTCCAGTCCCCATGTCATACAGGGAGTGCAGAAGAGTAGTACCTCGGCCTTCCAGTCCCCATGTCATACAGGGAGTGCAGAAGAGTACCTCGGCCTTCCAGTCCCCATGTCATACAGGGAGTGCAGACGAGTACCTCTTCCAGTCCCCTCATACAGGAGTGCAGAAGAGTACCTCAGACCTCAGAGGGTACCCTGTCAGTCATGGGTCTGTGATGTCGATCAATCATGTGTAGCAGGAGAGGGCAGTCTGTTCTGGCTCAAACAAGATTACAAATCTTAAAAGTGATTCGGGTTTCGTTGATGTTTAGAAAAGAATAAGTCTGTGCTGCTTTTCTTTTTTGTTTTCCCTAAAAGCTTTCATCTGGAAAGAAATTTATCATCAACAGATTTTACACGAAAGTCACATTTACATCATCGGAAACCACTGCTGACTTAGCGCGAAGCAAACTTTGCAAAACCTTTCTTACCGGAAAATAAACAAATACTTAAAACTCGATGAATTTTAAAGTCAAATTCCGAGCCCAAATAATTAATAAGAAAACGTACTAGCCAGTGATACCAGCCGATATTGATGTACAGCAATATCCGAAATGCCAAGTCTAAATCTTTTTGTTACAATTTTAAGATGCCTGTCAAGGTTCAACATTAAACGCGTTTTATCAACAGGTATTGTGCAAAACGTTTTATGTATACTGAACCTCTCTCTGTTCTTAACATGAAAATCCCATTCTTGTCATGTGCAGAGTACCAGTCTTTCTCTAAAGTCTGCGATAAACTGATTTACTCCTTGTGACGGACCATATTTCGTCCGGTCCCAAATTTTGGGGACACATCGGACCGGAACAGTTACACCCGAAGAACCGGTTGACCTGTTTACCTGGCAGCTACTCACCTGCGTTTTGTGTTAGTTGGGTGAGTGAGGATTTCCATTCTGTCCCCGAAGAGCTACAAGCCGAGCAACTTGTCCAGGCGAGCCGAAGGGAGACTAAAGGCGTGTCCTCGCTGGCACACAAACTGTTCAATAACCAAATTCCTTTTCAATATTCGCGGACACAGGATTAAAAATTTTGCACGCTGAAATGAAATTCGACAGGCAGATGGTCAGATTCCAATCTCTTAGATACAAATAAACTACGAGAAGACAAGACAACTAAAAATAATTCTCGAGAAAATAAAAAAATATAGTCATTTACACTACACCCTGATTCAGAAAATGTAAGTGTAGTGCCAATCAAGATCATCGTTGCAAACTCCATTGAGTATACACCATCCAAGCGAAGTGCACATATTCAGCAAACCTTCTCCATAGTTATTAAGCATTTTAACTGCGTATTACCTTTCCAAACATTCAGAACAGTTCTTAAAATGAGCAATATAGTTATTATGACTGTAGAAAACATCTTGAGAAACATTAGCAGTTTTACTGTTCAGATCGCTAACCCAAATTACATGCGCATCATTCAAATCAAGCATACAGTCAGTAAGATATTCTTCAAGAGAAAACAATACCATTGTCAACATCAAAATAAGTATAGTATGGTAAACCCTCTGGAGGTGCGTATGAACAAACATACAAGACATCCTTTGATAAACCAAACAGTCTTGTCGATCAGAAAGGAAAGAGCATGAGGACAATTCATCCGAAGTTTTTGAAGGAAGACACAAATTCATTCCTAATAAGACATAATAAGCCACCCGAGCGTCTGCCTTGTCTGGTTAACTTGACAGCAGGTTTACTATACACATTATACCCTGTAAACCCATTATGCTCCAGCATTTCCACAAAAGTTTCAAACAGGACAGATACAGTCAAAATCAAAACAAATTTGACAGAAAATATTTCATCGTGAAATTGAGAAAGAATACCATTAATATTCAAGTGTAAGAATGTAACACATTTTGAAAGCGTCCTATCATTTCCGTCAACATGCAAGGCATGTTTTTTCTGATATAATCACATTCATTACCACTTTCGTTATCTAACACTGGTTTCTGACATGAGCATCAACAGGAATAAAGCCAACATCGTCCTTTTCATATTTTTCCTTTTTAGGCGACCCCCTATTTTCTTCCTGGGCAATGCTTGCGCCGAAATTTGTCCCCGCTCAACATAGAGAGACCACCCCTCCTTTTTGTTGATTGTATGACAAATGCTACACATCGGAGAACATGCTAATCGCTCTTGTTCCAGAAAAAAAAATTACATTAGGTTCGAAACAAACGATATTTGACTTATGTTTATTAATGATAGACCTGTCACCATAAATCACCAAGCCCTTGTTCCCCTGTGCTACCAAAGAATGAATGTTTTTCACTGTCACGGCTAAACTGTTCGTTCACGGGGGTTCGGTCACTGTCACCGCTGTAAGCTGCCTGCTCTGCACGTGAATCGTTCACACACCAGCAAAACAGGACCCCACTATACAATCTCCCTTAGGCGTTGTCCATCATTATCATCATCATCAAGTCCATACTTCTTGCCGCCAACCACCAGCAGATGGTCAAAAACCATGGTCACACGTTCACCTTCACTCCGCGCTTTTTTCAGATGAGGGATTAGTTTCTTTCTTGCCTCTCGAACTCGAAACAAAAAGTCCTCTCCTATGAACACTTGGGATCCTTTCATTTTATGCCTTGCCTTCAAAATCTGTTCTTCGTCCTTGAAAATGTGCACCAGACGATGACTGGTGAATTAGGTTTCAAGTTCAGGCGGTGGACACGATCGGACTGAAAATCCCTGGCCAGTTGCAGCCTGTCCGTAATTATTTGGGTTGACCACGCCTTCATAGTGTTGTTGACTTTCGTTTTTCTTGCGTACCAGCCCCGTGAATGATCAGGTTTTTACGTTCCGAACGGCATTCAATGTCGTCCTCCTTATGCTCCAACAAAGCTATCCTCTTCTTCAGGCTGTTGTTGCTGTTCTGAAGTTCATTGGTTTTCTCGTCGCACCCCCACCTCTCGTCTCAAGGCTCCCACCTCCCCATGAAGGGCAGCAAATCCATCGTCTTAGTCTTTCATGTCGTCCTTCATCTCGTCCATCTTAGTGTTCATTGTCTGGAGCATAGACATCAGCTCCATAGTTTAAGGATGTTGGGAGGTAGGTGCAGCTCCTGAGCAGCTGGTCGACGCACGTCCAGAGGGTTTATCCACACTCTGTCTGCGGTCTCCACTGCTCAGGTTAGTTTGTCGCAGGAAGTCTTCTGTGGTCTTGGGTTCTGCTCCACATCGCCGCAAAATAATAATAAAAAATGCCCCAGAACAAAAGTGTCAGGACCCCACCACCAAATGTGATAACTAGATCTTCAGCCCGCTTCAACATAAAACCATAAATACTGGCACAAAGCACCCGTACCGTGGACGAAAATCCAGTTGTCCGGAAGGCAAGGTACCAAAGGAAGATGTCTTCCAAATGTAGTTGCTTTTCTCGGTCGCAATGCTGACTAATTAAAATACTTGTTTGAGCAAAACACATGTGCAGCCTGTCTTGCCGAATACGTACAGCACCGCCGAGAGAGAGAGAGAGAGAGAGAGAGAGAGAGAGAGAGAGAGAGAGAGAGAGAGAGAGAGAGAGAGAGAGATTTCAGACTCAGAAAGACGTACATCCAACAAGTACAGATTCAAATAGTCTGCAGAGAAAGCAGAGAGACACAACCCTGGAATCTTCCCCAAACATGTTTTAAGTGTCTCCCCCCCTCCCCAAGTCCCATGATTCTTTCCACCCTCGGCCTCTGCTGTCATATCACTGTCGTTTCTTTCACACACATACCCCCCACCTCTTTCCCCTCTCTGTCTCTACAGCACCACCTCCTACTTCCGTTCCTTCCCCACTCCCCTTTCCATATTCTTTTTGCCGGTCCTTTTCTTTTTTTAGCCCTTTTTCTGTCCATCACTATATACCACGCAATCTACCACACACTGGCAAAGAGTGAGTGTCAATGTTAGATAGTGCTCTCTCTCTCTCTCTCTCTCTCTCTCTCTCTCTCTCTCTGTCACCATACCTCTATCTGCCATCCTGTCTACCTTTCTCCATATCATTAATCACAGGTGCAGAGAAAGTGAGAGGCAACAAATCAAATAAAAAGGACGAACATGCCCATTTAAAACGTCAGGGGGAAGGAAAGACATCAGGACAGACAGTGAAAGGAAAACGGCCAGACATGAAAAAGGATCGATGTTGGCAAGAGACAGACATTAGAAAGCTCAGATGACAGAAATAAAAGTGGTTAGGAGTACGTTGAGGAAAGTCCGGACTTAAGGAAAAAACGACGAAAAGACGTACATCGGAAAATGGATAGAGATCAGCAATGACAGATGTGAAAAAAAATTCAGATCTCAGCCGAGGACATACTTCAGAAAGGAATGGCACACAAAACGACTTACATCACAAAAACGCAGGTGTTAATAAGGACAGGCATGGCAAAGGGCAAACATAGGCAATGGGCATACATTGAAAAATGATTAGACGTCAGCAAGTGCACCCTGGAAGAAGGGAAGGTAAGAAAAGACAGAACTGGAAAGGAGCGAGTCAGAAAAGGCAGAGACAGAAAATGTCAGTCAAAAAAAAAAATGTCAAGAAATGGAGAGAGAGAGAGAGAGAGAGAGAGAGAGACACACACACACACACACACACACACACACACACACACACACACACACACACAACACACACATATGTATATATATATATATATATATATATATATATATATATATACAGATAGATCAATGGAGAGAGAGAGGGAGAGAGACAAACAGACAGACAGACAGACAGACAGACAAACATAGGGATAGATAGATGGAGACAGACAGACAGACAGAGAGAGAGAGAGAGAGAGAGAGAGAGAGAGAGACAGACAGGAGAGAGAGAGAGAGAGAGAGAGAGAGAGAGAGAGAGAGAGAAGGGGTAGAAGGGTAAAAGAAGGGATGATGGTGTTTACTTCAGAGAACTGATGGCAAAAAGAGCCGTGGATTCTGGGAGTCTCTCAGTGCACTGTGCGATATTCACGTTGATGAGTACAGCTGCTGAGTGGTTAGAATCTGGTGGTCTCCGGTTCCAGCCCTGCTATCTCCCAGTGGGCGAAGTGTGAGGCCGGATTGTTCACACCTTCCCCGTCAGATAATGAGTATAGCTCTTCCTTTTGCATATTACACTAGTACACAGGAGATCAGACACGCGTGTCAAAGGTAGACCTATCCATGTCAGTGTTCGGTAGGTTATGGACACACGAACGTGTGCGGTATGCATCAGATTATTGAGAGGGGAATCGGACCTGCTCAGTATTTCCCACTGCCTTCTGAACTTCCTTAAAACAGCGCTAATGAAAGGCAAAACAGAAGAAAACGAAACAAAGGTGGTACGGTCAATTGTCAGAACACTGTCCGTAAGCTTCAAAACATTGTCAGTTTCCTGAAATTAATGGCCATTGTTTTCAAACAAATGATATCTCTGTTCTGTTCAACTGAATTTACTTTCAAAGGAAAAGTGGAGGAGTTCTGATTAATGTCCTGACACACACAAAGGTAACGGTGGACATCTCATTTAAACACGTTTCCCACCACAGAATGCCATCATGTAAGAAAAGCAGGAGGAGGATTAAAGGGGGAACACAGCATAAGAAGGAAACGAACGCATGGATGGTGGTGGTGATGGCGATGATGGTGGTGGTGGTGGCGGTGATGGCGATAATGGTGGTAGTGGTGACTTGTCATCGGCAAACAACACACCACGTGTATGTAGGAGCGTGTAAATTTGCTTTGCCTCCTTTTTTTTTTCAACCTCGTTAGTGTGCTGGGACCACGCCAAAGGGGATACAATAACTTGATCAGGGGCAGTGACTCTGTAGATCAGACTCTGTCAAGATGCTTATGTAAATGGCCTACCTCCCTTTGCCTATCAGGGCCCAGCACTCTGGACGACATTTCCATTCACCATCAGACTCCCCACCCCCAACAGCTTCCTTTAAATCTACTTGAAGACCCATTTCTTTAGACAGTGCCGAGCTGTTTTCTTTTCGTCTCCTATTTTTTGATCATCTTGCATCTCCAATGTAAATAAATCTCGCGCATGCTCGCGCGCGCGCTGTGTGTGTGTGTGTGTGTGTGTGTGTGTGTGTGTGTGTGTGTGTGTGTGTGTGTGTGTGCGTGCGTGCGTGCGTGCGTGCGTGCGTGCGTGTGTGTGTGTGTGTGTGTGTGTGTGTGTGTGTGTGTGTGCGTGCGCGCGCGCGCGTACATGTGTGTGTACATGTGTGTGCGTGTGTGTGTGTGTGTGTGAGAGAGAGAGAGAGAGGGAGAGAGAGAGAGAGAGAGAGAGAGAGAGAGAGAGAGAGAGAGAGAGAGAGCAAGCAGCAAGAGAGAGAGAGAGAGAGAGAGAGAGAGAGAGAGAGAGAGAGAGAGAGAGAGTTCATACTTATGTCTACTTACTTAACGTTCATAGGCTGGAGTTTGAAATTCTGATCAGGCAACTTGACGTTTGTTTTATTATCACTGTCTTTGGTGCATGTGATTTCTCTGTATGTTAAACGCTTTCAGCTCACTAGAGCGATAGTACTGAGAAAGTCTTCGTTATTATTCTGTATGAGTAAGTGTCCGTATGACTAAGGGGATGGTGTACGTAGTCTTGTACAGGAGAGCGAGATACGGACAAGTGCAAGAGTGAGAGTTTTTTTTTTTCATTGAAAATGCCCATACAGATACTGCTCTGCACTTGTGACTGTAGGTTCTCATGACTACGCATGTATATGGAGGAGCATGACCGTACACACACTCAAGTCTGCGTACAAGCACAAGCACAAGCACATCTCTCTCTCTCTCTCTCTCTCTCTCTCTCTCTCTCTCTCTCTCTCTCTCTCTCCTCGCTCTCTCTCTCTCTCTCTCTCTCTTGCTCTCTCTCTCTCTCTCTCTCTCTGTGCGCTCTTCTCTCTCTCTCTCTCTCTCTCTCTCTGCGCTCTCTTTCTAATCTCTCTCTCTTGGCTGCTCTCTCGTCTCTCTCTCTCTCTCTCTCTCTCTCTCTCTCTCTCTCTCTCTCTCTCTCACACACACACACACACACACACACACGCACACACACACTCAGTCTCTAATTTCTCTCACACACACACACTCTCTCTCTCTCTCTCTCTCTCTCTCTCTCTCTCTCTCTCACACACACACACACACTGCACGGCTTCCCCCTACAAAACCTTGAAAAAGAGATGGGATGTACATGAAACGGCTGTCCCTACAAAACCTTGAAAGAGATGATGGAAAGAACCAAGATGGGAAAGAAGAGGAAACTGGACTTCCGCTTACAGCCAGTCATTTCCGGGTGTCTGTGACAAAACCGCAGCTTACCTTCCAGCCTCACTATGGGGAAAGTGCAGAGAAGAGGAGAGAATACGTTGGAAAAGACACAGTTCAGACCCACTTTTGCAATTTAAACAAAGATTCAAGAGAGAGAGAGAGAGAGAGAGAGAGAGAGAGAGAGAGAGAGAGAGAGAGAGAGAGAGAGAGATGCTCTGTAGACAGCCTGCTTTAGTCAGAGAGAAATGCCAGTATGAAACGTAGTGTTAGGAAATGGATTGCACCAAGACCCATTATATCATATTCTGTTTTGCTGACATTTCTGTGCATTTTGAGAAAGCACGTGATCACACACACTGTTACCATTATAAAGGATGAACATATCAACTCAGCACACGTGCTCTCTTTCTTTTTTTGTCCCCCCCCCCCCCCCCCCCCCCCCCCCCCCCCCCCTCCGTCCTCCCTGTTTTTTTTCTCTTGCAATGATTCATCGACAGTTATTAACATCTGACTTTTTTTTTTCTGTGATTTAGATACGTCTACTTAATACGTCACATAAGAGTGGTCAAACTCTAAACGAGGAACAGTTGCGAATGTATTTGAATTCCATGACCCATGAGAAAGCCTACGGCAAACATATTCTTCAAATGAAAATGCAGGCTGCTGATTCATACCCAGTATCGACTGAAACATTTTGCAAACTCTGGTAATTATGTTGGATAACACTCATTCACTTTAAGTGAAGCGTTGTTGGAAATAGAAACTTTGCCCGTGGACGTGGAAAATCCATTATTCAGCCCCTGTTAATTACACCTGATAGGACAACGCTACGAGCGATGGCGGAGGAGTAGCGTTCACGTACCGTGCGGGAGGTGTGATGAGACGGAGTTCGTGACCGTTCCCTGACTCCGCCAATGACAGTTTAAAACCCTGTCCTGGCGAACTGCCTAAGTCGCTGTTTGCTAAACGATAGTCTGCTTGATCAGATGGAGTGTTGACTACGTCTGGAGACGCGTTAGGTAGTCTGCCACGTGCCGTCTGTGTGAATGCCTGAGTCTCGATGAACGAGAATGGATGAAGAGTTAAAACAGGGGTTCTTTCCAAGCAAAAAAACAAACAAACCAAAACAAACCAACCCATTAAACATGAGTTCACTGAACATCAATTCAGCGGTCTCTTTTCTCTGTTGTTAAAAATCCCTCTGTCCCGTTTTGGTACGACTGTCTGTGTCCACACTATTCCAGCAACCAGCAAACTGTCTTCAACAGTCTGTTTTATCCTCATTAAGGGGCCCAATCAACTGCAATCAATGACACGGTGATGTGGCTCAGCAATTATCCTGCAGCCTCCATGCTCTGAACACGCACACATACTCTCTCTCTCTCTCTCTCACACACACACACACACACATACACACACACACACACACACACACACACACACATACACACACACGCGCGCGCGCGCGCGCGCGCGCGTGCACACACACAAATACAGAGAGAGAGAGAGAGAGAGAGAGAGAGAGAGAGAGAGAGAGAGAGAGAGAGAGAGAGAGAGAGAGAGAGAGAGAGAGAGAGAGAGAGAGAGAGAGAGAGAGAGAGAGAGAGAGACAGAGAGAGATAGACAGAGACAGAGAGAAACAGTGACAGAGACAGAGACAGCTAGAAAGAGCAATGATTTTAATGTGTTCGCACTTGCAGAAAGTCGACATGAGGTCTATTGAAGACTGAATGGAAACTCGAAAAAGTTGTTTATGTAAGCGAAAGTGAACGAAGAGTTCGATTTCGATTGTTAATGCGGTTTCTGCGAACAGTTTATGCATAATAATGCTATATGGTGATTATAGTTCAGGTGGGTATCAAGTATTGTACTACAGAGTATGATGTACTATTTCAGATGCTTATTCTACAGGTGCGTTTTCAAAGAAAGGGGAAGAACCATTGGTGATACTGTGTGTGTGTGTGTGTGTGTGTGTGTGTGTGTGTGTATGTGTGTGTGTGTGTGTGTGTGTGTGTGTGTGTGTGTGTGTGTGAGAGAGAGAGAGAGAGAGAGAGAGAGAGAGAGAGAGAGAGAGCTAGAGAGAGAGAGAGAGAGAGCCATCGACCAGAAGACAGACAGAAGCAGAAGGAACTAAATCTCTGGAAAACCAGGAACTCACCAAACTCCCGTTCATCGCATGGAGAATAGGCAATGACAAAAATAAATAAGTATAATACAGAAATGAATCAGCAGTCAGCCTGACCCTTCAAAGATCAGCCAGGAACAGAATCAAAGTTTAATTTGTGGAAGGACGGAGGAAATTCGATAAGACATAAAATGCATCGTTTCCAGCAATGGCGGACCCTGACACTGCAGGTGGGAGCTGCGATCACGTGACATTTTTTTTTTTTTTCTGACTGACGTTTTCTGTCTCTGCCTTTTCTGACTCGCTCCTTTCCAGTTCTGTCTTTTTCTTACCTTCCCTTCTTCCAGGGTGCACTTGCTGACGTCTAATCATTTTTCAATGTATGCCCATTGCCTATGTTTGCCCTTTGCCATGCCCGTCCTTATTAACACCTGCGTTTTGTGATGTAAGTCGTTTTGTGTGCCATTCCTTTCTGAAGTATGTCCTCGGCTGAGATCTGATTTTTTTTCACATCTGTCATTGCTGATCTCTATCCATTTTCCGATGTACGTCTTTTTTTTTTTCCTTAAGTCCGGACTTTCCCCAACGTACTCCTGACCACTTTTATTTCTGTCATCTGAGCTTTGTAATGTCTGTCTCTTGCCAACATCGATCCTTTTTCATGTCTGGCCGTTTTCCTGTCACTGTCTCTCTCTCCTGATGTCTTTCCTTCCCCTGACATTTTAAATTGGCATGTTCGTCCTTTTTATTTGATTTGTTGCCTCTCACTTTCTGCACCTGTGATTAATGATATGGAGAAAGGTAGACAGGATGGCAGATAGAGGTATGGTGACACACACAGAGAGAGAGAGAGAGAGAGAGAGAGAGAGAGAGAGAGAGAGAGAGAGAGAGAGAGAGAGCACTATCTCACATTGACACTCACTCTTTGCCAGTGTGTGGTAGATTGCGTGGCATGTAGTGATGGACAGAAAAGGGCTAAAAAAAAAAAAGGACCGGCAAAAAGAATATGGAAAGGGGAGTGGGGAAGGAACGGAAGTAGGAGGTGTGCTGTAGAGACAGAGAGGGGAAAGAGGGGGGGGGTATGTGTGTGAAAGAAACGACAGTGATATGACAGCAGAGGCTGAGGGTGGAAAGAATCATGGGATTTGGGGAGGGGGTGTTTGGGGGGGAAGATTCCAGGTTTGTGTCTCTCCGCTTTCTCTGCAGACTGTTTGAATCTGTACTTGTTGGATGTACGTCTTTCTGAATCTGAAAAAAAATCTCTCTCTCTCTCTCTCTCTCTCTCTCTCTCTCTCTCTCTCTCTCTCTCTCTCTCTCTCTCTCTCTCTCTCTCAAAATGTGGATAGCTTTAAATATGTAGAACATGAAAGGCAAGATGAATCTGTTTCTCCAGATTTTATTGACACTGGGTAGGTCATAGACCGCGGCAGGTGACTACGAGGTGGAATTGATAGGGACGTGAGTCTGGGCGTGGCATGGATGCTGACTCCACTGCTGTCAAATCGTGAATTTGCTTACCTCATCAGGTCTTTATCTCTTGGCTCGTGAGTCCTCTATCCTTGCCAGTACCCCCGTGAAGCACCATGGCAGCGAGCGAGTTGTGGCACTTTCGTCCACATCTTCATGGCTTTCATGGCAAAACGTGCGATGAAGATGACGGCCATGCGGATCGCCATGTTGACACACCGCGAACGAGGGCAGACGGTGTAGCCCTAGGCCTGCTCCTCACGTTGATTTTCTGGGGCGGACTTCTTTTACGCTGTGGAGACGTGGAGCAGAACCCAGGACCCAGGTCGGACAGCTTGAAGCAGGCCCGGCTCGGCACCTCAGACAGGACTGGAGCTTCGCCGGCAGACAGCAGACGGACGACATCCTCATCTCCTCAGCAACCCACCAATGCCGACATCATGGGTATGTTGAGGACAATGAACTGTGATTTTAAAGAAATGAACGATAAATTTTCGGACATGGAGAGGAGCATCAGTTTTCTAAATGACCAGTTCGCAGCGCTACAAAGTGGTGTAAAGGATCTGAGGGAAGAGGTGGAGACTTTAAGAAAAGAAAATTCGGACCTGGTAAAACAGAACTCTGACCTCGTGACAAGAATGGAACAATTAGAATTAAAAACTGACGATTTGGAAGGAAGATCTAAACGTAACAATTTGATCTTTTACGGTATTCCCAGAGGTCAGAATGAATCTGCTGAACAGAGTGAAGGTAAAATTCATGACCTCATTTCGGATAAACTTGAACTGACGCGGGACATCGCGTTTGATAGAGCTCACAGGTTAAATAAAAAATCAGACGTCCCCTATCATTGTTCGTTGCTCCTCTTACAAGGACAAATTGCGTATCCTGAAAGAAAAGAGGAAATTAAAAGGAAGCGACGTTTTTTATAGGAGAGGATTTCTCCACTCGTGTACGCGAAATTAGACGTGGCCTTTCCCCTCACCTGAAGAGAGCAAGATCCGAAGGAAAAAGAGCAACGATGATTTTTGATCACCTGCTTGTGGACGGTAGAAAATATTTCCTAGATGATCAAGGAAATTTAAAAGAGTCCAGATAGGGGGGTGGCCGGCCACGTGAGGAAAATATTCTCAACACAGGTGTGACAAGTGAGGGGAACCATAGAAAACATACACCGGTAGAAACGCCTGTCACTGGTGGCAGTGGCAGTGGTGAGCGGTGTTTTGTGGGGCAGGGCGGTGAGCTTGTGCAATGTGCTGAAAAACGTGCAGTGAAGTAAAGGACGCGGAATGTACAGATGTAAATAAACCGTTCTCCTTTTTATTATGGAATGTGAATGGCTTATTTTCTAAACTTACTGACCATGATTTTCTGTCCTTCATTTATGAATTTGATTTTGTGTGTTTGATCGAAACATTTATGGAAGAGTGTTTTGCTGGTTCCTTTGTTGGCTATAATGTATTTTGTAAACCCGCCATTAAACTTTCAAAACAAGGGAGAAGGTCGGGAGGGGTAATTTGCTTGATAGAAAGGAGTTTTCCTCCTTTGTTAAGACTATTGACGTTGATCATGATAATTTCTGTGTCTTTTTGATTGATAAAAAAACTATTTGGCCTAGATAAAGATGTTATATATTTTTGCTCTTACCTACCACCTGAAGGTTCTCCGTTTTTATACCCATTTTGATATTGATAGTGGTATTAATTTGCTTGAAGAATGTCTCTTTCATTTGTTACTTTTCAGAGATGTTTATGTTATTTTGAATGGTGATTTAAATAGTAGAACCTCTAATATTTCACAGGATATTTCTGGAAATAATGATTCTGATAAACAGTATGACAGCCATCCTCTTAGTATTGACCGGCACTCTCAAGACTGCATTTTTAAACAACTATGGAAAGATGTTACTGAATGTATGCACTGCTTTTGATCTGTGTATTATTTAATGGAGTGTGTAAAGGCGACCATGAAGGTTGCTACACATACATTTTTGACTCTGGATGCAGTGTTGACGATTATTTCATATTCTCTAATGAACTATTTGCTCGTTTGTTTGTTTGATTCATGCAGGCTAAGTGTCTTAGAACGTATTGACTCTGATCATTTACCTGTGTCACTTCATGTTGTTTTTTCCTAAAAAGAAAGTATTGTGCATGCCAGCAACCCTGAACAGAAATATGTCATAGAAAAAATTGTATGGAATGATGAAATGCTAGTTTGTTTCACGATATGTTATGTAGTGTAGAAACTCAAGCAAAGCTAGATAGTGCAATACATTTATTAGATGTGGATGTAATCGAGCGCTGAACATGTTTTAATGCTTGCATAAAAAAAAAGTGCTGTTTGTATGAAAAGATGTATATCTTTGGATAGCAGTAAAATGTCGACTGATTGGTATGTATATAAATGTGATACTAGTAAAAGAAATGTAAGGAAATTATTACGAATTAGTCGTCGCACTTTAAAAATAGAAGATAGGGACGCTTATACAATTGCTAGACGGGAGTATAAGCACTTGTTACAGAGGAAAGAGAAAGTGTTCAATAAGTCTTTATTAGATAAACTCGTTTCATCTATAAAATGCCAAAAGGAATTTTGGAGTACTATCCGCAGAGTTTCGGTCAAAAAGAAGACAGCCCAGAAACAGTATTACCCTTGATGTATGGTTTCAGCATTTCCAAACCTTATTTAGATTCAAAATGTTGATAACACACCAATCGAAGAAGTGTTTGATGTAAGCAGTGATGAGTATATGAACCGACCAATCACACAAGAGGAAGTACTATTAGCACTAGGAAAACTGAAAAAAATCGTAAGGCAGCTGGCCCTGACGGCATTATTGGTGAATTATTCAAAAACATTCTTCTAACCAGGTAGTACACTTCTTATGAAATTGTTTAATATATTATTTGATAGTGGTACGTTTCCGGATAACTGGACTGAATCAGTTATTCTGCCATTTTATAAGAAGGGCGATGTTAACAATCCCAGCAATTACAGAGGGATTTCCCTCTGTGATATCAGTAGTAAATTGTTTGGAATGATTATTAATCATAGACTGCAGGAATGGATAGAAGAAAATAACATTACAGGTGATCATCAAGCAGGCTTCAAAAAAAGGTTATTCGACTATTGATCATATGTTTACATTGCTTGCACTTGTACAAAAGCAGTTTTCTTATAATAGAAAATTATATGTAGCTTTCATATAGACTTCGAAAAAGCTTTTGATTCGATAAATAGAAATCTTCTGTGGCCAGTCTTGCATAAAAATGGAATTAGAGGTAAACTGTATAAGTGCATCAGAAAGTATGTATGATAGAGTAAAAACCAGGGTCCGCTGTGGATTGAAACTTACAGATTATATCAACTGTTCAAAAGGAGTAAAACAGGGCGATGCATGCAGTCCCATTTTTTTTTTCTTTGTTTATTAACGAGTTAGCAATTGAAGTAATTAATAATGGTAAACATGGTGCTTCACTTTCGCTTGATGCTTTTTTGAATTGTTTATTCTTTTGTTGGCTGATGATGTTATTTTGATGTCAGAAACTGTTATAGGTTTACAAACACAACTTAATAGTTTTACACCGTGCTGCTAGATATCTGCAGTTAACAGTGAATATGGATAAAAAAGCAATATTATAGTATTCCGTAAAGGTGGATATTTAAGTGCTCGAGAAAGATGGTTGTATGACGGTAATCTTATGCCAGTCGTCAATGCCTATAGATATTTGGGTATTTTATTCTCAACTCGTTTGAGTTTTGTTGGTGCATGCAAAGACCTGTCAAGTAAGGCTAAAAATGTTTTGATTTGTATCATGAAAAAGTTACATGTTCTTAATAATTCATCTTTTACATTATTTATCAAACTTTTTGATACCCAGGTTCAGCCAATCGTACAATATGGCGCTGAGTTATGGGGATTAGATAAAGCGCGGCTACTTTCTGTGAATCGGTCCATGTATTCGCATTGAAGAAGTTTCTCTAGGAGTTGATAGACGTACTCCAAATGATCTTATTTATGGCGAAACTGATCGATTTCCTATTTATATTGTCTCTGCCGTTAAATGTATCCGATACTGGCTGAAATTACTTTTACATGGATGATACCAGAATACCCCGTAAAGCGTATAATTTGTTGTATGACTTAGATACTAAAGGTAAAAGTAACTGGGTGACAAAAGTGCGACTCTGTTTGTTTGAATATGGATTTGGATTCGTCTGGTTGAACCAAGGAGTCGAGAATATAAAAGGCTTTTTACAACTTTTTCGCCAGCGACTAGTGGACTGCAGATGGCAGAAATGGGTCTGACCATATTCATAATAGTGATAGGTTTGATTTTTATAGGGATTTTTTTTCATCTACTCATAACTTGAAAACTTATTTGAACATAGATATAGATAGAGACATTAAAGCACGTAACAGCAAAATTTAGAATAGGGCATATCAGAATTAGCTTGTCATTATCTTAGATATCGAACGCATAATGTTTGGGATTTGATGTGTCCTTTATGTAGAGAGTCACAGGAAACAGAAATACATTTTGTTCTATGCTGTCCAGCTCTCAGAAATATCAGAGAAAAGTACATCAAGCCTAAATATTATAGACAGCCATCTTTGTTTAAATTAAACCTACTTCTGTCTTCCACTTTGTTCATGTGATTGCAATGATTTGCTTTTGTTTCATTACGTATTATAATTGTTTACACTTATTGTGCTGTGTATGTTCACACACCCCTTCGTTAGGGGCCATGGCCTATTACGAATAAAATCATCTGAATCTGAATCTGAATCTCTCAAAATGTGGACTTTAAATAGTAGCTTTAAATATGTAGAACATGGAAGGCAAGATGAATCTGTTTCTCCAGATTTTATTGAACTGTTAATTTGATACCAGCCGAAACATTGCTTTATTGTCTGAAACTCTAGCTGGCCTCCAAACTCAGTTAAATAATCTATACCAGTTAGTATCTAGACTGCATCTGAGGTGAATATGAAGAATAGAAACATTGCAGTTAAAAAAGGCGACTATCTGGCAGCAAGAGAGAGAGAGACGTTTGTAATGGAAAATTTATGGTTATTGTGAACTATTATAAATATCTTGGTGTATGTTTCTCTTCATGGTTAAGTTTTGCAGTTGCTTGCCAGGATCTAGCAAGCAGGGCAAAAAAAAAAAAACAAAAAAAAAAAAAACAAAAGCCTTACCGTGTGTTTGGCAAAAAAATACATACGTTGAATGCCAGTTCCTGAACATGTTTCAAAAATGGTTGATGGTTAGGTTCAACCTGTTGCCCAATATGGTGCTGAGATTTGGGATTTAGATAAATCTGATGTTCATGTAAATAAACTCCAGGCCATTTGTTTAGTTTAAAAAAATTCAGGGGATTCAGAAAAGAAGAAAAAGAAACACCCGAAGGTGCTGGGGAGGACCCAGAGAAGCACTGTCTTCACCCGCCTTTTGAACAGTCCTGTACCACCTTTGGAGGCCTGCGCTGTGTTGACGATGGGTACAGGCACGCGCAGGACACTCCATTAAGATATAAAGGGAAATAACTGCTCCTGAACAGAGGTAAATCAGACTACAGGATGCAACTCATAACAGCCTTAAAGTAGCATCCCCATGGGTGTACCAGCCCGTATTTCATGACTGCAGAGCCCACCGGCAAAAGACACCACCCTCCAGCTGCCTGCCGAGCACACCCCACAGTCCCAACCACCCCTGCCCACGGACAGATGAAGACAGTGCCACCCCAGACACAGCCAAGCTTTCGCCATACGATCTTATGTGCCCTCAAGAGAGAATCCAAAGTTGTAGTCTTTCCCACTGTTCATGTAAATAAGCTTCAGGCCATTTGTTTAGTTTCAAGAAATTTCAGGGGATTCATATGAAGACACCAAACGAATGTGTTTCTGGGGAATAAACCGTTATCCTATTCATGTCAGTTTACCTGTGCAATATATTAGATACTGGCTAAATCTTTTACAAATGGATGGTGACAAATCACGACGTAAAATAAATAATATGGTCTTGGGATTAAAACCACGTGGTAAAAAGTCATAAGTTTCAGGGATTCAGGACATTTTGGATTCGTCTGGATCAATCAAAGTGTGGAAAATGTAAATGCATTTTTGTAGCAGTTACGTCAAAGATACATAATCATTGATTGCAAAACTGGCTCGAAAATACCCCGAGCGATGAACGATATTCCTTGTAAAAAACGTTTAAAACATCTAATCGTTTGTGAGAAATATTTATTACTGATGTTGATAGACATATCAAAAGTTATCTGACAAAATTTAGATTCGGATTAACGGTCATCAAAGTACAGCAGCACAGATGTACAAAGACAAAAGGCATTTCTATGCTGTGTCCTTTCCGGAAAGAGGGAAAGGAAGATGAATTACATTTTTACTTTGCTGCGCTGCATTTCCGGATTTCGCTGCTTTGCCTACACAAATGAAATGAAGGAATTTCAAAGAACATTTGAATATAAATACAAACAAATACAATACATACAAAGTCTTTAACAGGGGCACAATCTTGTCAAGTTGAATGAATTCAGCTGACAAAATCACGGTGTGTATTTGTATGTTTATCTGTCAGGTAGTTGTTGTCAAACGATGTTGTATTGCCTTGTTGTATGAATGGTTTATTCCTACACTGTGCCACCATCAGAAGGCCATAACCTTTACTGATCATAATGTTTTTGTTCGTTGCGTTCTCTCTGTCTGTCTGTCTGTCTGTCTGTCTATCTCACTCTCTTTCTCTCTTATTCTTTCTCTCTCTCTCTCTCTCTCTCTCTTTCTCACTCTCTCTTTCTCTTTCTTTCTCTCTATCTCGCGCGCGCGAGCGCGCGCGGGGGGCGCGCACGCGTGCGTGCGTGTGTGTGCGTGCGTGCGTGCGTGCGTACGTGCGTGCGTGCGTGCGTGCGTGCGTGCGTGCGTGCGTGTGTGTGTGTGTGTGTGTGTGTGTGTGTGTGTGTGTGTGTGTGTGTGTGTGGGGTCCGTCTGTCCGTCTGTCCGTCTGTCCGTCTGTCCGTCTGTCCGTCTTGTCTGTCTGCCTGCCTGCCTGTCTGTCTGTCTGTCTCTCACTATCTCTGTCTGTCTCTCTCTGCCTATTTGTTTGTCTGTCTGTCTGTCTGCCTCTGTCTGTCTGTCTGTCTGTCTGTCTCTCTCTCTCGCACACACACACACACACACACACACACACACACACACACACACACACACACACACACACATAAGTAGTGTAGACTAGGTGATTATGCAATCAAGGCCTGACAAGGAGGTGGATCAAGACATAGGTGAGACGTCTGAGAGATCTCCTGTGTGACCTCTGTTCCCGTCTCCTTTCAAACTAGTCATAGATTCTCGTATGCATTATTCACTGACGTCAGCGATTGCGCACACACACACTCACACACATACACACACTCATTTACTCACACACACACACACACACACACACACACACACACACACACACACACACACACACACTCATTTACTCGCGCAACACACGCGCGCGCACGACACACACACACACACACACACACACACTCGCGCACACGCGCGCGCGCGACACACACACACACACACACACACACACACACACACACACACACACACACACACACACACTGACTGACTGAAACCATTTACTGTCAGATTAACATAGTGTTGTACTGACAACACACACACACACACACACACACACACACACACACACACACACACACACACACACACACTCACTCACTCACTCACTTACACTCACATACACACAATCACACTCTGTCACTGTCTGTCTGTCTCTCCCCCAAGCGCCCACCCTCTCTACCTCTCTTTCTCTCTTTCCCTTTAAGCCTTGAAAAAAAATAGGAGGGTAAGCAAACAGCCAAGAGAGCGAAGAACGGAGGCAACTGGACTTCCGCGTTCGTCAGACATTTCTGGTTATGGCTGTCACAACACCTGCCACTCCTTTCGTTCGCCAGTCATTTCTGGTTGTGTGTGACAACACCTGCCACTCCTTTCGTTCGCCAGTCATTTCTGGATGTCTGTGACAACACCTGCCACTCCTTTCGTTCGCCGTCATTTCTGGTTGTGTGTGACAACACCTGCCACTCCTTTCGTTCGCCAGTCATTTCTGGATGTGTGTGACATGTATGTGACCTCCCACTCCTTTCCAGATTCCCTGTGGAGGACAGCACACAGGACTGGACGGGCTAGGGTAGGCCTCACATAGCTTGTTTTTGGTAGTTTACACAAAGAAAAATTACCGCCAGAGAGAGAGAGAGAGAGAGAGAGAGAGAGAGAGAGAGAGAGAGAGAGAGAGAGAGAGAGAGATAGGCCGGGGATTGATGGAGGGAGACAGACAGAAAGAACGTACAGAGAGACACAGAGACACAGAGAGATAGAGAGACTCAGAGAGAGAGAGAGAGAGAGAGAGAGAGAGAGAGAGAGAGAGAGAGAGAGAGAGAGAGAGAGAGAGAGAGAGAGAGAGAGAGAGAGAGAGACAGACAGACAGACAGACAGACAGACAGACAGACTGACAGACAGACAGATAGACAGACAGACAGACAGACAAACAGACAGACATGCTGAGGTATGGAGAGAAATTTTCGATTGGGAGGAGAGTTAATTTTGTCAGTGAAATAAAATGACAATACAAATTTCTATCTGAAAATGGATTCGTCTGAAGTATTATTTTCGATGCTGTGTGTTCTGTTTGCAGACTTCTTGCTTTTTTTCTCTGAAGAGACATCTTACATTAGTGAAATAACATTGTCATACACTGATTGTAAAGACATGTTAGCGTTTCGCTCCCCCCCCCCCCCCCCCCCCCCCCCCCCCCCCCTCCCCTCCCCATTGCACTTCAACAGGGATCAGTTCTCTGTCTTTTTGTTCCTCTGCATTTGATTTAACAGTAACATGTTCGGATGAACTATGCTCGATGAAGAAGCAGATACAGAGTGCAATGGTGAATGCCATGTTCCCACACCCAAGGAGGTACACGTGGTAATAGAAAAGAATCGTAAAACCCGAAAAAGCCACTTTAGGCTATTTATGGTCCATGAAAAGGTTTCTAAAATGCCAGTTATGACGCAGGAAACATTATTTCCTACTTTATGTAATGCACTATTAGTAAAACATCAAGTTGGGCTCTTAACTAGGAAAATACATTATTCAGCCCCTGTCAATAAAACTGGACAAACAAACCCACTCCGTAGCGGAGCAGCAGTTTTTGTGGGCGTCTCGTCGAGGATGTTACGAGTTTGTGCCGTTTCTTGGTCTCTTCGTCTCCTCCACCAACACTTTAGTACCCTCCCAGACAAGGCAGCTTAAGTCACCGTTTGCTGTCTGATTGTCTGCTTCATCTGATGAGGTGTTAACTACGTCTGGACACACGTGAGACTGCCGCGTGCCGTCTATGTGAATGTATGCATGCGAGGCGACCTGGGTGTACAAGAACGGAAACCAGATAAAGAGCTTAAACAAAACGGATCTTTCCACACAGCAAAAGACTCCAAAGACAAATTTACAGCACATCCAAAGTATTCGCCTGCCTGTTTTTTTTTTTCTCAGTTATCACTCTTTCCACTTTCAACAAACATATATTTGGTTTACACGTTCTCTCATCATTGAACTCAGTTTTCGCCAATGTAAGGTACAGATGAGTTTCATTTGCTTTTCATTGTTCCCACAATCGCAACATTTGTCATTCCAAGAAACAATTCAATTCGACAGTTCAAAGTGAAAAAAAAAAAAAAAAAAGAAAAGGAGAAAAAAGAGACAAAGAGGTGTAAAGAAAAGAAAAAAAAAAAAATCATTAAAGAGTCTGGCTGCTGGTTTTTTCGGTACACAGTAAACAAAGCAATTTGCAGACATTTCTTCAGTTTGCACATTTAAGCTGCAACTCATAACATTATATGAAATCCTATGAAAAGTTTTATTTTCTCTCACTCAAGCACCCGCGCTGGTCACCGCACAGAACGTTGAGTAAACCACCTCTGTGACACTGACCTATCACACCTCTGTGACACTGACCTATCACACCTCCGTGACACTGACCTATCACACCTCTGTGACACTGACCTATCACACCTCTGTGACACTGACCTCACATCACACTGACTCTGTGACACTGACCTATCACACCTCTGTGACACTGACCTATCACACCTCTATCACACTCTCTGTATCACACACTGACACTGACCTATCACACCTCTGTGACACTGACCTATCACACCTCTGACATGACACTGACCTATCACACCTCTGTGACACTGACGTCACTGACCTCCTGATGAGGGAGGCAGTCAAAGGACCTCCATGATGAGGGAGGCAGTCAAAGGACCTCCACACGTCAAAGGACCTCCACGATGAGGGAGGCAGTCAAAGGACCTCCATGATGAGGGAGGCAGTCAAAGGACCCCATGAATGATGAGGGAGGCAGTCAAAGGACCTCCACGATGAGGGAGGCAGTCAAAGGACCTCCATGATGAGGAGGCAGTCAAAGGACCCCCATGAATGATGAGGGAGGCAGTCAAAGGACCTCCACGATGAGGGGAGCAGTCAAAGGACCCTCCATCCACGATGAGGGAGGCAGTCAAAGGACCTCCACGATGAGGGAGGCAGTCAAAGGACCCCCATGATGAGGGAGGCAGTCAAAGGACCTCCACGAAGATGAGGGAGGCAGTCAAAGGACCTATGAACGATGAGGGAGGCAGTCAAAGGACCTCCACGATGAGGGAGGCAGTCAAAGGACCTCCACGATGAGGGAGGCAGTCAAAGGACCTCCACGCATCAAGGACCTGACGATGGGGAGGCAGTCAAAGGACCTCCACGATGAGGGAGGCAGTCAAAGGACCTCCACATGATGAGGGAGGAGGCAGTCAAAGGACCTCCATGAGGAGGCAGTCAAAGGACCTCCACGATGAGGGAGGCAGAGGGCAGTCAAAGGACCTCCACGATGAGGGAGGCAGTCAAAGGACCTCCACGATGAGGGAGGCAGTCAAAGGACCTCCACGATGAGGCTTCATGAGGAGGATGAGGCAGTGTCAAAGGACCCTCCACGATGAGGGAGGCAGTCAAAGGACCTCCACGATGAGGGAGGCAGTCAAAGGACCTCCATGAGGAGGGTCAAGGACCTCCACGATCAAAGTCAAAGCAGACCACGATGAAGGTAGGCAGTCAAACGATGATGAGGAGGCATTCAAAGGAGGCAGCCATCTGCATGATGAGGGAGGCAGTCAAGGACCTCCACAATGATGAGAGAGGCAGTCAAAGGACCTCCACGATGAGGGAGGCAGTCAAAGGACCCAAATAACACTTATGATTTCTCCCACAGCTGGGGACGAAAGAAATATTGAAACATTGTTACAGATCAACGTGTGTGACTCCGGTAGCTCACACTGATATATAATATATATATATATATATATATATATCATACTATATATATATATATATATATATATATATATTGAATGATAAACAAAGCTTGCTCTTATGTCTTAGATTGTAGAAATAGGGGGGTGATAAGCCTTCATATCTGCAGTGGTAGATAATTCTGCCTAACTGACAGTATGTGCTTTAAGTGGGTGAATGGGGAATAATGAAATGCTTCTCAAAATGAACCTTCAGCAAGCTTATAGTCTCCGAAGCGAGAGATACTCTCCAATGGGGAGGAAGCTCACTAACATATAACTCCTGGTCAGATACCGGTATTTCGAAACCTGATTGTTTCTCCTCTCATGACCGCGGAAAGTGGTAATTTGACTCCTCTGCCTTTTCGGTTTTAAAAGATGCTATACCTGAAAAAGGCTGGCGAAACCTGATTGTTTCTCCTCAGTGACCGCGGAAAGTGGTAATTCGAAAAGGCAGAGGAGTCCAATTACCACTCCCCCCCCCCCCCCCCCCCCCCCCTCTCTCCTTCTGTCTGTCTGTCTTTCTGTCTTTCTTTCACTCACTCGCTTACTCGATCGTTTGATCCCTTTCTTTTTTCTCTAGCCGCACACCTTACCCCCCCAAAATCTCGAAAGAGATGGGAGGTACATGACAGAGCCAAGATGGGAAACAGGGAGGACACTCGACTTCCGCCAGTCATTTCCGGGTGTCTGTGAGAAAAGTACAGATTTCATTCAGCCTCACTATAGGGAAGCGTCTGCACGAATGGATGGATTTGGGTAGATAAAACACGGTGTGGACCCACTTTTTTTGCAATTTAAACAAATAACCAGTGTCTGGGAGAGAGAGAGAGAGAGAGAGAGAGAGAGAGAGAGAGAGAGAGAGAGAGAGAGAGAGAGAGCATCTGAAGAGAGAGAGCATCTGAATATTTTGCTGTGTTTCAGTGAGAGATGAAAATGGCAGAACGGAGTGCATTGTGAGCAAATGGATTGTTTCAAGAACTATTTTTCATGCTCTGTTTTGCTGACTTTTCTGTGCATTTTTTTCTGAAAAGACAAGAAACATTTGTGAAAGCATGTGATCATACACTGATGGAAGTGTGAACTCTTTCTGTTTCTCTCCCTTCCTTTCTCTTGTAATGATTTATACTGGCATAATAAAGCAGCAGCCATTCATTCCTGAATTGTTCTGCTTCTATAATTTAAATGCCTCTACTTACAGTAACACACCCGAGTTACTACACTTTCAACAAGGACCGATGCATGGCAGAAATGTCTTTAAAACAAACAACAATGTTGCCCTCTGCTTTGTACCTATTGTCAATGGAAAATTTTTAGAACTACTGTAATTACAAACGAAACATTCTTTTTGGGGGTTCGCTAACATTTATATAAGATTTCTTTTCGCTGTAAGTGAAGTATTATTAGGAATACAAACTTTGCTCGTTGACGAGGAAAATTCATTATCCAGCCCCTGTCGTTTAAACAACATAGGAGGACCTTACCAATGATGGCGGAGGAGCGGGCCTTCACGCCCACACCGTCTGGAAGGACTTGGTGAGACTGAGTTCCTGACCGTTCTCAGTCCCTGCCAATGACACTTTTAAACCATTTCTTGGAGAAACCACGCGAGTCACTGCTTGCTAAGTGATAGCTAGCTTGGTCAGATGGGGTGTTGATTACGCCTGGAGACGCGTCCGGCTGCCTGCCGCGTGTCATGTGTGGGGATGCTGCGTGTGTGATCAAGCCAAGAAGAGCGAGAATAAGATAGAGATGTAAACTATAGCGGTTCTTTCCATGCGACAGAAACACAAGATATGAGTTCATTGAGCATCGATTAAGCGGTCACTTTATTTCCATGTTGTTACTAACATATCTATCATCTTATTTCCTTGTTGTTACTAACATATCCATCCAGTTTCAGTACCACTCGCTTTATTCACTTTTGATATAACACTCTTCTAGCACACTACCAACTCTCTTCGTTCTACTGTTTTATCACCACTAAGGGACCTAAGTGAACTTCAATGAATGGTACACTGATGCAGCACAGCAAGCTCTCTATAGCCTCCCTGATCTGAACGGTAGTCTACACACACACACACACACACACACACACACACACACACACACACACACACACACACACACACACACACACACACCACACACACACACACACCACACACACACACACACACACACACACACACACACACACACACACACACACGCACGCACGCACGCACGCACGCACGCACACACACACACATTTATTTGGTTCCACAACTGAAAAGGAAAATAAGTTTCAAAACATCTCTAGAGGTGCATGCTCACAATTCTGGTGGTTTACACCAATCCAAAAATGTTTTTTGTTTTAAATCCTTCCTTTTCCTTGTTCTATCTGGGACACAACGGGGCTTCTTCTTAGTCATACGCTATTCGGTGGTACACATAAACAGAACAGTCTTACACACTACCCTGCTTCTGGATCGTTCACTATTTTCTACGCCGAAACACTCCCCTTTGTGTCAGTCTTTTCATCCCACAGATAACTTATTCCCCACAGCCTTGTGGAGCACGAGGTGTCCGCAGACACCATCACATGAGCTATTCAACTTCAACCTCAGAGTCGCACCCTGGCAGAACCTGGGTCTGTGGAGTGTGGGACCAAACAGCTGCATAGCGCAGTGCCTCATTGTACAAGGAAGACTGCATATCTTAGAAACAGACTTGTGTATCCTCAGACTTTTTGACAGAAATGGATTAAAAAAACATATTATCTTTATTTTCCATGAACGTTTTCTTCATCAGATTTTTTCCACGTTCAAACTACGCTGCAAAGTAGCATATTCAGCAAAGGAAATCACTGTTGATTACATTTTTTCTCAGATTTGATTATATTTTGTTTAAGTAAAATGTGTATTAAAGCCTTATGTTTTACCTGGAAACAGAGAAAAAGTAAAAGCTGAAAAATTAAAATCCGTATTCAAACCAGAAACAAATGACTAAAAGCCTCTCTAGTTAAATTTTTTTCACACTGAACCTGCAGAATCCCCAACCAAGTATAACTGGCTTAAAGGGATCTGTGGCAAAAACGGGGTTCACTCAAAATGGACAGGGCCAGTGGCAATCAAGGTGTGCCCTTAGTGAGCAGCCTGAAGACACGATTGCTTGAGGAACTAAAAACGATCGCCTTACACTAGGAATTTTAAACACAGCTGAGGTTTAGTATTAAGCCTGACCAAGAATGAAACATAAAAATGTGAGTGATGTTAAGATTGTCGACTTTCTGTTGTCAGCTATTTTAAGCACACCGCTCCAATCGCAGTTGACTAGTCAGTAGTTCACGCTCCATATTTTGACATCATTCCAATTCAGCCTTTCTGTTTGTCTGTAACCACTGACTTCCAGTGTAGATGACTTGTGCAGGTGGTGGACTTTACTTGGACTGTTCCATGACCAAATCCTGATCGCACCAGTCTTCACGAAGATTTTGAGGAAGGAGAAAAGCTGGGTAGGACATACATTCAAAAAGCTAGCATCCAGCCTCACCTGTCGGATTCTGACCGAAGGAGAGAAGTTAGAAGGGATGACCCCAAAACAGATGAAGAAGAGATACAAAGGCAGAGCTGAAGGGGAGGGGAATCCATTGCACAGCTTGAAGTCCAGCCCAGAGCTGGAGTGACTGGACAGCTGTCTCGTTCGCCCGTGCTCCCTTAGATGTCCGGGACCTAAGTCTGTAAGGGAGCATGCCTGCGGACAAGTCAATAGACCTGATAAGGTCAGCCTGCCTGGACACAGGCGGGCTCCTCTTTGGTGTAATCAGCTAACGTCAAACCCCTACCGTCACTGACGCGTTCTCAATATGTCTTTCCAATTTCAGAGTTAACTTTTCAGTTGTTCAACAAATTCATGATGAATCAAAGGAATTTGAAAGACAAGCTACAAAGTGTCCAAAATGTTATCCTATGTAATTATACAGTTTTAGTTGTCCTTTATGTCTTTCTTTGTGAGTGTGTGTGTGTGTGTGTGTGTGTGTGTGTGTGTGTGTGTGTGTGTGTGTGTGTGTGTGTGCGCGCGCGCGCGCGCGCGCGTGTGTGTGTGTGTGTGTGTGTGTGTGCGTGTGGGCATGTGTGTGTGTGTGTGTGTGTGTGTGTGTGTGTGCGTGTGTATGTGTGTGTGTGTGTGTGTGTGTGTGTGTGTGTGTGTGTGTGTGTGTGTGTGTGTGTGTGTGTGCAAGGTAAACCTAAACAGTGGCATTTTCTAACAAGCACAGCCACTGCCATAATCAAACACGGCAGAATCCTGATTGTTACGACCTTTCATTCCGGCCATCACCTGCGTGGTGATTTCACTTTATTCAACGGCTGGAAATCAGTGATCAGCATTATAGCGATCCTTTTTAATATAGACGGAATCAATAGTTGCATAAAAATGTTGATCTCCTAAAGATTTCTTTTGATACCGATATAAGACTTGTTAAAAGTGTAACGCATGAACATATTGAAGCGGATATAACGTTAATTTAATCAAGATCAGACCATTTTATGTAATCTCTAACTCAGGGAAGTGGAGATAGGAAACAGATGTATTGACAGATATAGAACTAAGTTTGCGTATAGATACATATACCAGGCACATCTTAAGTCAAACAATAATTATTAGCTTTTGGTAAATGAAGTACCTGGGGCAAAACTAAAGCCACAAATGGAATGCTCTTTCTTGTTTCAATGTCAACGGACTTTAAGGAAAACTATACAAACGCATTATCAGTTTCATACCATTGCATATCGTGTTTACATGATCGAAGGATTTGCTTTTCATGGGAACACCAGAACTTAGAGCCTAAAAAAAAATTCAACGTATTACGCCACACATGCGTGAGTTTCCTGATGATGTGCATTTTTGGAGAACCTGACAAAAAGAAAAAGACAAAATTAGACCAAAATGTCGGATGGACAGGAAAAAGATCTTGAGATTTCACCTACAGAAGCATGCAGGTTGCCGTTGCGTAAGTGGTAGAGAGAGCAGTAGTATCAAGGTCAGGACACTTCACTTCGCTGTAAAAACTTGGAGGAAAGGAAATGTGAGGCGACAGGGCGGGGAAGGGATGTTCAATGGGAACAAGG
>JADBJO010009201.1:72500-86488 GCA_016801955.1 Conus betulinus
GTGTGTTAAATAAAATATTTTGTATGGATGTAAACAGATCGTCTGTTAAAACGTACAAGACGCGTTTGCGGCTAGAATTGTGTGGCAAACATACAGGGGTAGCAGGTGTTAGAGAAACATCATTTCAGAATGGCTTTGGGATAGTATGCTTGAATCAAGGGGTTTAAAATGTCGATGTGTTCTTGCGTCAATTTCGTCAATACTTGTAGATTGTAAGTGGCAGAACTGGAATTTACATAAATCTTAAATAAATGTCAGCGAACCGCCCAGAGAAACGTGGGCAAACGAGTCACAAGACAACACACAACGCGTTTCGACCTCTTAGGTCTTCTTCAGGTGAAACAAAGACGAACAAAATATCGAAAATGCACTTAGCTTTGATCGCTTCAGATTGCTTCTGAGTTCAGCGCAAGGAAGAAGGCGCTGAATGAGAACGAGGCTGTCGGAAGGGAATAATGTGTGTGTTGTCTTGTGACTCGTTTGTCCACGTTTCTCTGGGCGGTTCGCTGACATTTATTTAAGATTTGTTTAGATTTCCGCCTACAGTCGTTTCACTTTGCAACTGGAATTTACATATTCAACACAGGGACTAATTTTCTTTGTACGGAACTTTTAAGTTAAAATGGAGTTGTTATCGATATTGACAAATATCCTAATAATAATATGACAAAAAATTGGATTCGGATTAACCGACATTGCAATTCATCGTGACAGGTTTGATACATCTTTAAGTAAATCTTCAAATCCTCTTTTCCTAAAAAAAAATGTAAAAGAAGATGACGCATACTGTGATATTAGGCAAAAGTGCATTCTGCCAAAGTCTATACAAACTGTTTATTCCATGTGGCCTTACAAATGACAAAAATAGTAACAGCAACATACCGAAGAGTTTTTCTGTACAAAGCCTTTAACAGGCTTGCTAATGCAGTTAGATATGTAAGTGCTAATATCAAAGCATGTACCTGTAGTAGTAATCTGTCGTGAATGATGTTAGAAATCTATTCTCAATATTTTGATGAGTCTAGTATGTTCAATGACAATGTGTCATTTTATATGGATTTCCATCTTCAGAAAGGGCTATGGCCTTTGCTGAATAAAGCATTCTCTCTCTCTCTCTCTCTCTCTCTCTCTCTCTCTCTCTCTCTCTCTCTCTCTCTCTCTCTCTCTCTCTCTCTCCGTTTTTTCTCCAAACAGACGATGTTTCTCTCTTTTACTTTATACTTATTCTTCAGACCCCAACCTTTTCTTTATCTCTGTCTGTCTGTCTGTCTGTCTCTGTCTCTCTCTCTCTGTCCGCATACGCCCCCCTGCTGCCCGCCCCCGACCCTGTTATTGTCTGCCGATCCTGTTATTGTGTCAACGTCTGTAATTATATTAATCATTCTCGTTCATACCCTTCTTCCTTTGCCGGTATGAATCCAGCGTTCTCCTTCTTCAATGTCCGGACCTCAGTCAATTTGTCCGTCATCTGTCTCTTTCTGGTTTTGTCTCATTTTGTACGCGGAACGCCCGCTTTTCCTCCCTCCCTCCCTCCCCCTCCCCACTCACTTGGCCTTCCCTTTCTCTGCATGCGTGTGTGTGTATGTGTGTGTGTGTGTGTGTGGTGGGGTAAGGGGTGCGTGCGCGCGCGCGCGTGTGGTGTGTATGTGTGTGTGTGTGTGTGTGTGTGTGTGTGTGTGTGTGTGTGTGTGTGTGTGTGTGTGTGTGTGCGTGCGTGTTATGTGTGTGTGTGTGTGTGTGTGTGTGTGTGTGTGTGTGTGTGTGTGTGTGTGTGTGCTGTCTGTCTGTCTGTCCGTCTGTGTGTGACTGTGTATGTCTGTCCGTGTGAGCGTGGGGTATGTAGTGTATGCACGCACTCATGCGCATCTCCCCCCTCTCTCTCTCATTTCTCTGCTTGCGCGCGCGCGCGTGTTTCTCTCTCTCTCTCTCTCTCTCTCTCTCTCTCTCTCTCTCTCTCTCTCTCTCTCTCTCTCTGTGTGTGTGCCCCCCCCCCCCCCCCCCCCCTCTCTCTCTCTCTTCACTGGTAGATGTTATGTGCCTGGTCTTTTAAAGGGTATTTGCAATGTCTTCCTGTAGTTCCTTCAGATTATTCGCAAATGTGTATCCGATGAGAACACATTTCATTTTTTTTTTTATCCACTTTCGTTATAGATCTGTAACTACCCGATGTTTTAAGTAGAACAGCTTTTCTTGTTGCACATTCCTTACCATACCGCCCACTCTTTTCATCTGTTCTTAAACTGCTACGTTGTTTCATGCAGTATCCATTTTTTTTTCATTTGTCAGGAACTGTGCCAAAGTTCCTGGTGGTTGCTTTTGTTTGTTTGTGGGGGGGGGGGGGGGGGGGGGGGGGGGGGGGGGGGGGGGGGGGGGGGGGGGGGGGCCGACGGAAAAACAGGTATTGCATGTGCAGGCTTTAAACAAAAAGAAATGATTTTAATCTTGTGCCTACTCTCACCTGTTCAAGGAAACGTGCAAATGGCCTACATACTGAGCGGTGAAGAGAGAGCTCAGGGAGATTTGTTACCTGTAAGGTTGAAACAGACGGACGAAGACCGGTCGGCGGATCCAGAGAGGCTCCGCAAGAATGCCTCGTAGTTTTCGTTAAAGACAGAGGTGTCTTCTTTAGCTGTAAATTAAAAGCCTTGGCAGGATGGGTGAAGAAAAAAAGAAAAAGAAAATACCACCGTATAAGTATGACGAAGAAAATAAAATGTCGGAAAAAAGGGAGGTAAATATATATTTTTTCTTTCAGGATCTTGCTTGAATAGTTAGATTAGTGCAATAGTCTTTCATTGAGCTGGGCACAAGCTCAGTTTGTGGTTGGTTTGTCGACAAGAGGTCGCAAAGACTGGAGATCGTTCAGGAATTGTTATAGGTCTATGAACTGAGGACCAGAGAACATTGTTTCTGTACAGATCTTTGTATGTGGCACTATGTGTTCAACCTGAAAAAAAGGGGATTATTAGCTGATGAAGACCTGATGATTTAATTTTGAAAACATACATGACTGAAATGCATTGAATGCATTGAATGTTGCGATCGTCTGGAATGACAATCGATAGTTCAGCCGCCTGTTGGAGTGCTTCTGGAAACGTCGACACTGTGCATGCATCATTAATATCTTCCCGTCTGGATTGCCAAGCAGTGCAGTAGCCGCTTAGCTTAGGTCGGGAGAAGTAGGAAAAGAGGGAAAGACGGTCATCTGAATGGCACCCTGGTTTCATTTCGGCGGCGCCACGAGGGAAAAGCTACAGGAGCGTCGGGGGAAAAAAAAGGATGCAATCAAATCCAACTACATTTTCTCAACGGACAAGGAAAAGAAAGGAGACGGGTGACTAGAAGATATAAAAAAATGATTGAAAGGGAAAAGAGTGGGCGAATGGCTGAGGAACAGGGCAACGAATAGGGGGCCGGGACGGGGTGGGGTAGATCATGGGGAAAGGGAGGATTTTTTTTCGTCACCCTTATTGGCGTATATTTTTTTCATTCACACATGTAAAGAACGTGAATCTGTGTGTCATTGCCAAGTTTTCGGCTCTCTCTCTCTCTCTCTCTCTCTCTCTCTCTCTCTCTCTCTCTCTCTCTCTCTCTCTCTCTTCTCTCTCTCTCTGTGTGTTTCAGCCAAGCCCAGTGTGAACATGTCACTTAATGGTAATGGCTGCAAAAACTGTCAGCAATATATTCAAGATTATAAAATCAACTTTTATCAGAAATTCGTATCATTTACAATTATTGTTTTCAATAAAATACATGGAAAATGAGGATGTGTACACAATATTGTAGCAATTAGCCATTACGTCATGTTTGAATTCCTACCTAGCAGATGTGCAGCAAACAGAAACATTCACACACACACACACACACACACACACACACAAGGCCGAAATCCACCTTTTCATTTTTTGGTGCTTCACACTGTCCTCTTCATCTGCCAAAAAAAAAAAAAAAAAAAAAAAAAAAAAAAAAAAAAAAAACAACAATTTCCACTACTATCTTTTTTTTTTTTTTCCTCTTTTTTTTCCTTTTCCAATCAATCCCTTACACACCATGCATTGTCTGTATGTTTCTCATAAATGGACACATTTTGCTGATTTTAGTGTTTTGGCGCTTGATACAAAGTGTGTCTGGGTTTGTAGTAGTGTTCTAGTGTGTGGTGTACTGACACTCTCACTCGAATAATGTGCTGCTTATATAAATAGAACAACATAAATGAAACAAAAAACTTCATCATTTTCTTTTCTCACAGTTTTTCCAGGAGAGAGAGAGAGAGAGAGAGAGAGAGAGAGAGAGAGAGAGAGAGGGAGGGGGGGGGGGGGGGGAGAGAGAGAGAGAGAGAGAGAGACAGAGGACAGACAGACAAATAGACAGACAGGCAGACAGAGGTGGGCATCGTAGATATGTATGTAAAATGTGTTAAAACCCGGCTCTCCACTTAGCTTTTCTCCAATATGGGCATCCTGCCTTTTTTTTTTTTTTTTCCTTTTTTTTTTGTCCTCTCCTTTCTTTTCTCCTCCCCTTTCCTTCTCCTTTTTGTCAGCACTCTCCTACCATCCAGATCCGTGTCTTACATTTACTGATGTACATAAAAAAAAAAAAAAAAAAAAAAAAAAAAAAAAAAAAAAAAAAAAAAGTTGCGACGCCCATCGCAGTCAATCCTGAGCTCCCCAACATTCCCGGTAATCATCCTTGACGAAAAAACGACGAAAACTAATGCAAGGACGACACTAGGAAAGAAGATATAAGCATACAGGATACACAGACGATGAACACTCATAATCTCGGAAATTGGACAATTCCCCAAAGATGCTACCCTTATAGAGAAAAAGAAGTCTACAAGGGAGACATGAGGAAAGCCAAGAAGCGAGATGATAAGTATAAATGAATGTGTGTGTGTGTGTGTGTGTGTGTGTGTGTGTGTGTGTGTGTGTGTGTGTATGCGCCGCCCACATTCGGAGTGGATGTGAGTGTGCTCTTTGTGAATGAAATTGACATTGTTTTTTCTGCAATTACAGGTTAACCAATGATTAACACAACACCGTGCTAGAAAGATGAATTGAGCATTATGCGATGGACCCAGTAATATATTTCCTTCTTAATTGTATGTTTTGTTCAAAGATTATTTGTATTATGGCTAATTTTTTTTTTTTTTTTTCGAGCAATACTAATTGACATTTTAGCAATTAATATAATGTGATTTATTTTTGAACGGGTATATCTACTCATCTGGTCTGACTGAACACCAAACAGAACGTCAGTCAAAGAGAGTTTTATCAACATGCCAACTTCATATGAGATAAGCGTTTTCCACACTCTTCCCAAGCTTATTTATAGGAGGGCAATAGAAAAAAAGTGTTCAATAAAATTAATTTCGTTCGGACAGTTGTCGCATTTACTTGTTTCTGTTACCTTCATTTTGTGTAAAAGTATATTTGTAGGATATATATTATGGATGATTTTCCATTGAAGTTCTCGTAGTCTGACTTCCTTTGAAGCTAACCTTGGTGAAATCCAAATACTTTATCTATTTCAAAGTTCAATTTTCTGTGCCAAAAGTCCTTGCACCGTGGGTGTTACATTGTTTGTTTCCTTTTGTCAAGTATTTGTTTTATGTTTTTGGGGTTTGGTATTAAATAAGACCGCATCACATTCAACAGAACCAATGTCATTCCCAGAGTTTCTGTTGCTCTCTATCCATTGCAACCAGGTTGCTGGCAAAGCATTTTTTAACGCGTTGTATTCGAAGATTGTCTCACCACTTTTGTACCCTAGAATAGTCTCTATTTCTTCAACATGGAGCAGTCTGCCTTCGGTTGCGTGCACTACATCTCTTACCTGCTCTAATCCCTTTTCTTTCCATCTTTTGAAATATAATGTTTTATCTTTATACTTTATCAAATTATTGAAAAATAATGGTTGGGACAGAAAGTTACAGCAAGATATTTCTTTTAACGTGATCTCTTTTTTGTTGTCCAAGTACATGGTCAGCACGTTTTTCCAGAATTCGTTATCTATGTTCTCTATCTGCCGTACATGCTTTGCCTACTATTAATTTGAAATATGCCATTATGGTTTAATATTTTATTCAAGTGCCACTTGGGAATTTTAGACCAGTTTTTTCTTCTGTTGAGGCGAATAATTTTTCCCGCCCATTGTAAATAAATGAGCGTTTGAAGTTCTTTTATATTTAACATGTTTACACCACCATATTTATATATCAGACTCCATTATTTGTCTTTTTACTTTTCAAATGCTCTTCGGTGCTGTGTTTTCTTTGCCAAATGAATTTGTATAAAATTGTGTTGATTTTATTCAATATATTTTCGGGAATACCAATAGCTTGCATAACGAACACAAGCTGGCTCACTATAAAGTCTTTATCACTACAATTTTACCTTGAATGCTGAGGTCTCTCTTCTGCTCCAGTCCTTTATTAGTTTTTGTATATATTCAATTCTCCCTTTCCAATTCTCTTCGATTTTTTTTGCCATGGTGTCGTTTCGAAAATAAATTCCTAGAATTTTAATTCCATCGACCAACATAATTGGAAGATTCTGTTCATAAGGTTGTCGCCCATTCTTAAAGCCTTAGTTTTGTTCATGTTAAGTTTTAGTCCTGAAAAAGTTTCAAATGATTTTAGAATATCAAAGGATAGCAACATGTCTTGTTTTGTATTCAAAAATAATGTTGTGTCGTCTGCCAGTTGTTTTATTTTTATAACCTGGCTTCGTTCGTAATCATTATTTGGCACCCTAATGCCAGTTATGTTACTGTTTCTTACTTTAATAGCCAGTATTTCTACTGCTAATACAAAGGCTAAAGGTGAAAATGGACAGCCTTGCCTAATACCACATTCGACATCAAATGGTTCAGATAACCATCCACCATGGTTGACACTGCTTTGGCTCCTGTTGGTCAAAACCTGTATCCATTTCTGGAAATCCGTTCCAAAACCAAACATTTTAAATACATGCAAAGAGATACGTTTTTGAAATGGAGTCAAATGCTTTTGAGTAGTCCAAGGCCAGTAAGTACCCAGCTTTACCAGTTTTATTCAGATAATTATCACATCATCAATGGTTCGTAAAACGGTTGCTATATTTCTTCCTTTTTGTATCCTACTTGATCCTCATTTATTAATTTATGTATTATTTTGCTAATCTTTCTGCCAGAACTTTTGCCAAGATTTTGTAGTCTGTATTTGTCAAGGTTATTGGTCTCCAGTTACTAAGTTTATCTCTTTCTAAATCTTTCCCCTTATGTATCAGAGTTATAATGCCTTTGTCTTTGAGTAATGAGAGTTTTACCTTTATCAAATGATTCAATGAAGGAGTTAGTCACAGTACTACCAATCCTGCCCCAAAAGAATTTAAAAAATTCTACTGTCAGACCATCGCTTCCTGGAGCCGAACCATTTTTCAAAATTTTTAAGAGCAGAGGATGTTTCACTAAGTGTAACCATGCCTTCGCATACTGTGGCTTCATTTTCATTTAAACGTTTTAGTGGTTCATTTTCCATGAACGTATCAGCTGCGCGTTTTACATCATCCACTTCAGTCATCTGACTGTACAACTTTTTATATAAAAAGAGGCTTGTTCATGTAGAATTTCTTTTTGATCTGTGAGAATTCCCCCCCCCGATTCTTTGCACAGTCTTGTAATATCTATTTTTACTTCGCGCCTTTTCCAGGCTGCAAAAGTATTTAGAATTCTTCTCTCCTTCCTCGATCCATCTGATTCTTGCTCGAACCTGAGCGCCTTTAGTTTTATGAATTTGCATTATTTCTAGTTTTTGTTTGGTTTTCATATAATCCTCAAGAATGATTTCATTATCGGGATTATCTACAAGTTGCTTTTCTAAATCTTTCAAGTGGGTTCCAAGTTTCAATGATTCGTTTCTTTTCTGACATGATAATTTTTTTCCAAATTCAATACAAAAATTCCGTATTTCCACTTTACACAACTCCCACTTCTCTTCGTTGTTCATGTCCCTGTTTTCTGAAAAAAAAATGAGTCTAAAGTCTCATTCATTTTTTGCACAAAAAATATTGTTTTTTTTAAGTGACTATTATTAAACCTCCAATATACCCCGGACCTCGTACAAAAGTATTCTCATTAAGATCCAGAACGACAGCTTTATGGTCGGAGTTAGGAACTGTAAAGTGTTCACAAGAAGTACAAAAACTCAAAACATTCTCAGAGACAAAGCAATAGTCTAGCCGACGTGCAATGTATGGATTTGACCGCATCCAAGTTGCCTCTTTTTCATTTTGGATGATACAGTCTCCATGCATCAGTTAATTCTAACGTATCTATTGTCAGTTTTAAAGGCGTCAGTTTCAGATTTGTTGTGTGGATTTCCTGATACTATGTCCAGGTCACTGCTGAGTGAACAATTGAAATCACCAAAAATCAATAGATCATCATCAACAGGAATGAAAGTTTCAATTAGATTTTGAAAGTATGCTATTTTTTCTTTTGTATTGTTGGGTGCATACACATTTGCTATTGACAAATTGTATACCTCATTCACAACAGAGACAAGCAAGATACCGTTTTGTACCAGTATTGGCTTTACCTCACCCTTAAAATTTTTAGACACCAAAATAACTTCCCCCTTACTCCTATTAGTACCTGGATTACAGAAAATGTTCCCGCCCCACTGCCTTTCCCATGCTTCTACATCTGTATCCGTTACATGAGCCTCCTGTATACATATTATATCAAAGTGATGTTTTTCTAAAGTAAGAGAACAAAGATTTCCTTTTCATTACATTTTTTAGACCTCTGACATTTAGAGACACTATACGCAGTTTCTCCATTGAAACAGAATTTGGTGCGTTTTTTTTTTCACCTTTAGTATTTCAGTTACTCTCTCAAATAGCTATGCAAAAATCACAGTCCAAAATCGCAATCCGTAATCATTATCAGGGTCGTTTACCGTCAAATCCAAGTGATCGTGACACAGTCGCTACTGCCACTGCGCCGCTGTTACCGTACGGGAGCCGGTGTCATCCTTAACAGGATCTGCGGGTCGTCGGACTCCTCGCCTCGTCGTCGCTGCTTCCCCCGCTCCCTGCTCTGGACTGGTGTGCTGTCCGGACAGGCGCCGTTTGGTGGGGTGCTCGACCTGTGACGGGGGGAGCGGTCAAGGGTGGTAACCAGTGTTGCCTGACGCGTGAGGGGGCGGCTTCTGTCGTTCCTGCCAACAGACTTAGTGCTGGGTTCTGTTACTTACTGTCATGTTTGGCCTCGTTTGTTGGTTTTCTTGGTTTGGGCAGTGGTTGTGTATCTCCCGCTTGTTTATCTGCGAGATCACACACTGCATCCCCTCGTTTGTGTCCCGGTTTGCCGCACTGTTTACACACAATCTCACCTGAGCATTGAGACGCATGGTGGTTAGGTTTGAGACATCGGGAACACACAACAGTTTTTCTCTGCCTGTTTTTGTTCTTTGTGAAAAAGCTTTGCAGAGAATATGTTGATTTTAATAAATTTATCGAGAGGAGTGGGAGGGACTGTAATGAAAACAATCGTCGACCCGTTAAGAAACGAGTCAACTTGTGGTCCGCATCCCTTGCTCTCTCTCTCATTTTTTATCGCAGATCTTAATTCACAACCAAGTTTTGTGAGGGAATGTTCAATTTCCGATTCTGCAACTGATATTGGAATATTGTCGATCATAGTTTTTGTTGTAGGTTTCTCCTCACCTGTCTCGCTGCGGAGAATGAAAGGGTTAGTGTTTGAAACCTGAAGAATAGCTCCTCTCAATCCAATCCCCTTCACCAGGATGTCCGTGCGTGCCTCCTTCGTGGCCGGATAAATGCGCCAAAGGCCACGTATGTTCTGGGCGCCGAGAATGGAACCTTGACCAGCAGCACGTTTTCGCCCCCGCCAAACATATTTCCAGAACGGACGGACGGTTCTCGTAGTCGGGAATGTCTTTAGATTTCAAAAAACACCGGATTAACCGTTGAAAAATTTTCCATTATTGTTTCCAGTAGACAGTAGACGAAAGGGAACTCGAAATCGAAATCGAAGCGAAAACGCAATACCGAAAACAACTGCGTTTGCGAGCGACAGAGTTCACAAATTCGACTTGAACAGAGAGCGTGCGATCCGCGTCCTCACTCGACGAAAGTCGCTCACCGAATCGAGTCTACACTATATATATATTATTTATAGTGTAGACTCAGCAGCCTATGACGTATCAATCTGCATGGGAGGATAAATTTCGTCATTAAAGGTCCCACTGAGGAAGAGGTCGCAAGACCTCGAAATATTTGGAAACGAAATCCTTGCTTGTGTTTTTGTGTTTTCTCTCTCTCTCTCTCTCTCTCTCTCTCTCTCTCGTCTGATATAGCTAAACGAGACAATGAGTTCATCGTTATGGTGGAGTAAGCCAGTGAAGAAGCTCTAAAACAGCGTCTCTCTCACACACACACACACACACACACGTGTGATACGTATACAAGTTCTTTGATGATCCACGCGTTGAATACAAAGGCGATTAGTCAGTCAAGAAAAAGGGAACTGAGACAAAATGTCTGACTGAATGAGGTTTGGAGATTACTTTTTTTTTGTAACTAGAGAGGCAGGGCGTGCAAGTGTCTGTTGTACATGGAGAAATAGAGGCGACTAAGTCAGGGTACTTCAATCTGCCGTAGTTGATAGCAATGAGATAGGTCAAAACAAGATATTGGCAAAGGAGTGGCAATAGGAGAAGGGAGGGGGGATGGAAGGGGAGGGGTAAGCGAGTAGGAAAATGCAGTGAGAAGATAGGGGAGGGAGTGGAGGGGAGAAGAAGAGAGAAGGTCGGGTGTGGGAGAGACCTTTGTGGTTGAAAAGCACTGTGGAAATCACCGGTCACAGCGTTTTACTCAGAAGTTAGAACTTGCAATGTTGTCTGCTGCAGTTGGTGCGCACTGGCATGTGTAAGTGCTGTGCTTGTTGGTGTGTTACCAGGAAGTGTTCCGGCAACGAAATCAGTCTAAGTGGAGACATGAACACACCAATGGAAACACGTGCTACTTTTTCTGTTTCTTTTTTTTTTCTCTATCGCTTTCTTTTTTTCCAGTAATATCCCTAACATGTAACATGTTTTCACCGCGCCTTAATGTTGATTGAACACAGAGGCCGCTGTTGCTGTATTTACATATCCCTGTCTCTCCAAGACCGATGCTGTGCTCTCCATGCTGCTTTGCTTTCATTGAAGATGTGAGTCAAACAGACAAATTGCCTCTCTTGTTTCTTTTCGACATCATTTTATTGTGATTCAGTGGTATTCTCAACACCATGATACAGGGCGATGAGAATGCAGCTGAGTTAAAAGTGACATGGCTTTGTTATGTGTCAAATATGGACCATCACTACTAATGACTGGCGACTTACGATTGTCAGCCATGATAGAGTTAAACGGATTGGGTTGGCTGTCAGGGATGAATGTGATTTATTTTACCGATACTCCCTCTTCTGATCCCGTCTTGCATCTCTCTTCTGGTCCTGTCCCTAACCACCACCTCCGCCCCTTCTTCAAATACATGTTGTTTGTTTTTTTGTTCAGTGTTTCAATTAAAACAGGAAAATTGTTTGTTTATATATCCCCTCATCTTTGTCCACAATGTATTCAGACAGCTTTGGGCAGGTCAGCTCCAGAGGACTGGTTGTGGAGACATTCAGACTGTTGAAGTCAGATACACCCAGACAGCCTTAGCCAATGTTTCAGAGGCATTCAGATGGCTACAGACTCTTGATTCTGGAATCATCAGAACATATTCACACCAACAGTTTCGGAGACATGCAAAAGGACAAAAAGATACGGACGTCTGATTTCAGGGACATGAACATAATTTCAGATTTCAACCAAAGACAAATTCGGACTGTTGATTTTCAAACACAAGCAGTTTCAAACTATGAATTACATAGACAGACTATGAATTGCATAGATGGTTTCAAACCATGTATCACACCACTGATGATATACAGACAGCCATTGATGTGGGAGACAAACAGCTTCGGACTACTTATCTAATAACAAACAGGTCTGGACGATTGATTTGAAAGACAGATGGCTGTGGATTACTGGTTTTAGAGATAAACGGCTACGGATTATTAACTTCAGACACAAAAGCAGTGGACTGTAGATTTTTCCAAAGACTCTCTGACTATAGCTTTCAGAAGCAGGCGGCTTCAGACTTTTTGATTTCAGACACATGCAGCCTCGCATGATTGATAGCGGAGATTTCCAGCTGGAGATCCTTACTTTTAGAGACAGGCAGTTACCGATCGTTGATTTTCAGGGCCAGATGGCACTGGATCACAGTGACTGCTTTCAGGACACGCACTTTGGATGACTGACGCAGTCGGCGTCAAAATACAGATTTCAGGGGCAGGTGGCATCGGGTCACTGCCTTCAGGACACGCAAATACTGATTTCAGGGACAGATGTGATGGACTACCAAAATCGCACATATGCTGTTTAAGGAGGGTGTTTATGGTGACAACGTAGCCCCCCCCCCCCCCCGCCCCCTCCCCCCAGATTAACGATCCGCGGGCCTGTGCAGAGCGTCAATGTACTGTCACACAAAAAGTACTCAGAATGATTTATGCCTAGATGCAGATCGTACTTTATTACGCGAATTTATCCACGCAAAAGATTCTCTTGTGCGTGGGTGTTACGTACAAATCCAGGTGAATGTATGTTTTCGTGTATCTTCTGGCATATATGTACGTCTTATTAGATGAATGCTTGTGTTACAAGCAAACAGAGTTGATTTGTCCTCGTTTGTTAATTCGCCAGCGGTAAAAGAACATCCATTCCCCGACTCTCACCTGTGATATGAAGCAAATCACCCCGCCTCCGTATCAGCTGTCCTATTGAAGCAAGACTTCAGTATCGTAATTATTGCATGTCTCTTCTTCAGTGTGCAGTCGCCTCGACTTGACAGGGTGAACTGTTCTATCTGGTTCACTCGTTTTCACCCCCACGTCTCCACTTCTCAATATACAGGGTCTGACAGGGTGAACTGTTGCAGCTGGTTCATTCATTTTCACCACCATATCTCCATTTCTCAATATAGTCTTGCTTTTCTCTAGCATGTATCTACATTAAAGCATTAGGTGGACTTTTTTTTTTAAAATTGTGTTCTTGTTCCTTCTGTTTGGAATGACTTTCAATGTAAACTCGGTTCATCTGGATCACATCTTGCAAGTCTGCAACAACATCTAATTTTTTCTTCATTACATTTGATTTCGTTTCAGAGGCGTGCTCAGTTTTTGCTGTGTGTTTTGTTCGCATTTTTCTGACGCCCTCTCCTTTCCCTCCTCCTCCCCCCCCCCCCCATCCCCCCATCCAAGCTCCTCGCCCTTTGAAATGTGTTAATCGAATCGATGCGTGTGTGCGTGCTTGCATGCGTTAGTAAAGTGTCTTGTTGGTTATTTGATTATCGTTGTGAAGTTCATTTTGTGTGCGATGTGTAAAATGGTTATGTAGTCTGCTATGAACTCGTGTTAGAAGCAGCGTTGTAAATCATCTATACTCCTCCTCCTCGTGTTCCACCTACCCCCTCCTCGTTGTTCTCCTCTCTTTCTTTCTTCTTCTTCTTCTTCTCTTCTTCTTCTCTTCTTCTTCTTCTTCTACTTCTAACCTTATTCGCGAGAAAATCTGGCAAGAAAAGATGACCTGCAGCCGACCGCAAACACCCACACAGAACACACACACACACACACCACACAAACACACACATACACAACGCAGCGCACACGCACACGACACACACACCACACACAAACACAACCACACACACACACAAACACACACACACACACACACACTCACGTCACTTCCAACACACACACGCACACCACACACACCACCACACACACCACACACACACACACACACATGCACCGCAACGCACGGACGTCAAGCACGGCACGCACGCACGCACAAACCACACACAACCACACACACACATGCACCCGCACGC